>VIAB01005942.1:0-14057 GCA_009801035.1 Oophaga pumilio
AATGTAACCCACTTTATTTTGGTTTTTATTATGAAACAGCTCTAGAATACATGTATCAATTGCTGCTTGACTATACATAGCAAAATCTGCCAGACCTATTCCCCCTTCTTGCTTCGATCTACTTAACAAAAAGTATGAAATACGCGCTCGCTTTTGTGACCATATAAATCGAGTAATCATTTTTTTAAGACGTGAGAAAAAGGAGGCAGGTAAATACAAGGGGATTGTTTGGAAATAATATAGGAGACGGGGTAATAGATCCATTTTAATAGCGCTCACTCTTCCAAACCAAGATAAAGGTAGTTTATGCCATTTTTCTAAATCTAACTCTGCTTTATGTAAAGCTGTCTTAAAGTTTGGTTCATAAAGATTACATACTTTGGTGGTGATTGTTATTCCTAGATAGGTAAGAGAATCTGAACACCACTTAAAGGGAAATTAAGCTGCCAACCTCTCCACCTCACTTGGTTGGATTGAGATATTGAGAATCTCCGATTTGTGGGGATTAATTTTGAAATTGCTCAGACGACCAAATCTATGTAATTCTGAGATAATATTTGGGAGACTTATAGTTGGGGAAGAGACATACAATAGGACATCATCTGCAAAAAGGGCCAGTTTGTGCTCTTCTGATTGGGCTTTTATGCCTCTAATGGAGGGATTATTCCGTATCACGGTTGCTAGATGTTCCATAGTGAGTATATAAAGCAAGGGTGAAAGAGGACAGCCTTGCCTCGTGCCGTTCCGAATTAAAAATGTGTTTGAAAGTGCGCCATTAATTTTACCTTGAGCACTGGGAGATGAGTACAGGGCAGAAATTCTACAGAGCATAGTTTCTTTTAAGCCAATTCCTTCTAACGTTTGAAATATAAAATCCCAGTGAACCCTGTCGAAAGCCTTTTCTGCGTCAATCGACAGAATGCACAAGGGTTCCTCTCTCTTGACCTCCCTATCAATCAAAGAGATGGTTCGGATGGTGTTGTCCCTTGCCTCCCGTCTTGGCACAGTTTTTCTTTTTTAATAAATTTGCAAAAATTTCTATATTTCAGTTTTTTTAGTCAAGATGGGGTGCAGAGTGTACATTAATGAGAAAAAAATGAACTTTTTTGAATTTACCAAATGGCTGCAATGAAACAAAGAGTGAAAATTTTAAAGGGGTCTGAATACTTTCCGTACCCACTGTTCCTTTCCTGAATCAATGTCAGTCTTTACCATAATCAGAGTATGGTATTACAGCTCCATCACATCCAAGGCTCAATATCAGATGGTGGCTGTAAATAAGAGTGGCATTTGTTGTTTGGGAGTAAGCAGACGTGTGTTTTCATGTTATATGAACAATGTAAGTGTATTTAGAAGGCAATTAGAACAATATTTGCTTCAGCTGTCAAATAAAAAATACTTCTGAACATGATCATTATAATCTATGCCAACCTGGAACCCAAGGAACAAGCACAGATGCCTCCTTGGCTCCATGTACAGCTTTGTTGATCTGCATTTGGAGTTTGGTTATAGCATCAAGTGTGACCATGTGATCACCAGGGATGGAGACTAAACTACTGGGTTACCAGGAATGGAGACGAAACCACTAAATCACAAGAGATGGAGACTAAGTCATTACATCAACAAGGGTGGAGGCTAAACTACTGGTTCACCAGGGATAGAGAATAAACCACTGGATCACAAGAAATAAAAACTAAGCCACTGGATCAACTGTGATGGAGGCTTAGGTACTGGATAATCATGAATGGAGGCTAAATTATTGGATTATCATGGATGGAGGCTAGAGCACTGGATCACCAGGGATTGTGACTAAACCACTAGATCAACCAGTCATGGAGAATACACTATTGGATCACCAGGAATGGATATTTACCAACTGGATCTCCATGAATGAAGGCTAAACTATAGGATCACCAAGAATGGAGGCTAAACCACTGGATCATCAGGGATGGAGGGTAAACGACTGGATCACTAGGGATGGAAGATAAACCACCGGATCACTAGGGTTGGAGGATAAACTATTGAGTCATCAGAAATGGGCAGCAAATCACCAATAATACACAGTCATCATCTATGAGGTATGGAAGCTAAACCACTGGAACCAATGAGAAGGGATGGAGGCTAAACTATTGCATCACCAGGGATGGAGGATCTACTGGATTTTCATGGATGGAGATTAAAGCACTGGTTCACCAGAGATGGAGACTAAACCTCAGGATCACCAGGATAGAAGATTTAACCATTGGATCACTAGTGATGGAGACTAAACTGCTGGATCACCAGGGATGGAGGCTTAACCAAGTAGCTCAACAGGGATGGAGACTAAACCACAGGATCATCAAGAATAAAGATTTACCCCCTTGATCACCAAGGATGGAGGCTAAACCACTGGATCACCAGGGATGGAGAATAAACCACTATATCACAAGGATTGAAGATTAAACCACTGGATCACCAGGGATGAAGGCTAAAGAACTGGATCACAATAGATGGAAAATAAACTACTGGATCAATAATGATGAAGGCTAAGCCACTGGATAATCATGAACGGAGGATTAACTACTGAATCAGCAGGAATTGACTCTAAATTATTGCATCAGGAAATTTTAAAAATTAGTCCAGCATTGGGGATAAAAGAATAAGTCTTGCTTTACTGAATATCTCATGCTACAATCTAAAGTGCGTTACACAGGAATAGACATCACAGGTTGCTTACATGTATCGAACGTCTCATGTGTTCTTAGTCATAGCATGGAATGGAGAATAAATTACTGGATCATCAGAGCGGGAGACTAAAACAGGATCACCAGAGATTGGATGGAGAATAAACCACTGGATCACCATGAATGAAGACTAAGCCACTGCATCAACAGTAAATAGATCACCAATGCTGAAGACTAAAGTAATGGATCACCATGGATGGAAACTAAACTGCTGGGTCACAAGGAATGGAAGCTAAACTGCTGGATTACCAGGAATGGAAGCTAAATTGCTGGATCACCAGGAATTGAAACTAAACAGCTGGATCACCAGGAATGGAAGCTAAATTGCTGGATCACCAGGAATGGAAGCTAAATTGCTGGATCACCAGGAATGGATACTAAACGGCTGGATCACCGGGAATGGAAGCTAAACTGCTGGATTACCAGGAATGAACGCTAAACTGCTGGATCACCAGGAATGGAAACTAAACGGCTGGATCACCAGGAATGGAAACTAAACTGCTGGATCACCAGAAATGGAAACTAAACTGCTGGATTACCAGGAATGAACGCTAAACTGCTGGGTCACCAGGAATGGAAACTAAACTGCTGGATCACCAGTAATGGAAGCTAAATTGCTGGATCACCAGGAATGGAAGCTAAACTGCTGGATTACCAGGAATGAACGCTAAATTGCTGGATCACCAGGAATGGATACTAAACAGCTGGATCACCGGGAATGGAAGCTAAACTGCTGGATCACCAGTAATGGAAGCTAAATTGCTGGATCACCAGGAATGGAAACTAAACGGCTGGATCACCAGGAATGGAAACTAAACTGCTGGATCATCAGGAATGGAAAGTAAACCACTAAATCAGAAGGGATGGAGAATAAACTGGTGGATCACCAAGAATGAAAAATAAACCACTGGGTTCAATTGTGATGGGGGTTTTGCCACTGGATAATCAGGAATGGAGGTAAAACCACTGGACCATCAGGGATGGAGGCTAAAGCCCTGGATCACTGGGGATAGTGACTAAACCACTGGATCACTAGGGATGAAGAGTAAACCACTGGATCACCAGGAATAAAAACTAAACCACTGCATAAGTGTGTGACCCGCACCACAATTGTGGTTTACCAGGGATATGGGGTACTCGGAGCCGAGCCCATGGAAGTCTATGGGATTTGTCACTGGCAGCGGTGGCTCGGTCCGTGTCCCTGGCGGTCAGGCGTTAAGGGGATATTTACAGGGGATTTAGAGTAAGTTCGTGACGCCACCTGTAGTTCCTGGTCACTATAGACCAGCGCTGCGGGATAGTACTCTGAGGGGGTGTTGTGGCAGCTTGTTGTTGGGTCCCCTACAGGTGGGACTGGTCCCTCTGAGTCTATGGTGTGATGATATGATGTGCAGATGAAATAACACAGTCTCAGTCAGTGTAGCTTCTTTTCCATACCTTTTACTTCAGGTTGTTCAGGCAGGTCCCGGGAGCTGTTGGGGTAGATGAAGGATGTGCTTCGAGGTAACGGCCGAGCAGGTTAGAGGCCTCCTTAATTTCCAATATGATGAGTCAACTCGCATGTAGCTATGTTACTCAAATACTCCAGCTATATCTATAGCTATATGGCCCGGTCGGTATAGTGATGGAGCCTTTCAGTGGTGGAACTAAGTCCTTGATGTTGTCCTGCCGAACTCAAAGGCCTTATTCTCCTGACTCCAATTACGTACTGACACGGAGGGCTTGTTCCTGCTACTTGAAGTCCAGCAACCTCTGGTTTTTCTATCACTACGCTTGAAGCTGTAGTAACACTTCGGTCCCCAGTGACCGGCAATGAGTGCAGACAATTTCAATGTCCAAGGCACTGCTGTAATCCATCCACTGTGCCTTTCGCTCTGCTCCAGCTCTTAATACAGCACTGACTAGGCTAGGATAATATCTAGATTTCCATACTAGCCTCCACTTTCGTACTGTCTCACTGACTCGACTAGACAGACTTCCTCACTGTCTGACGACAGGAAACTATCTCTCTGACTGCAGACTGCAGACCATCTCCTCTCTGTCCAGAGACAGGAAACAAACTCACTTGAGGTGAGAGTCACCTCCCTATCCACCCCTGATGGGTGTGTCTCTAGTGTGTGAGTGATGTCAAGCTTTTAACCGTTACCTGTCCACTCATCCTCCTGGATCATGTGTGCCTTTACAGACCAGGGCTACACATAAGCAGTAATGGATGTTTAGCCACTGGATCACCATGAGTCGAGACTAAATTATAGGATGACCAGGGATGGAGAATAAACCAGTAGATCACAATTTATGGAGGTTAAACTAATTCATCACCATGGATGGAGGCTAAACTACTGGATCACCAGTAATACAGATTAAACCACTGCATCACCAAGGCTAGATAATAATCTACCTGTATTACCAGGAATGAAGATTAAACCACTGGTTTATCAGGGATGTTGGATAAATTACTGTATCAACAGTGATGGAGGCCAAGCCATTGGATAATCATGAATAGAGGCTATGCTACTGGGCCACCAGGAATGGAAGCTAAACAACTTGATCAGCATAGATGGAGGCTAAACTATTGTATCACCAGGGATAAAAACTGAATCACTGTAGTTTAGCATCAATTCATGGTGATTCAGTGGCTAAGCACCCATTACTGTTGATCCAGTAGTTTAGGTTTCATTCTATGGAGATCCAAAGACAGACATTTAACCACTAGATCATCAGGGATGGAGGCTAAACCAATTAATCACTAGGGATATGGGTTCACCCAGGATGGAGGCTAAACTATTGAGTCACCAGGAATGGGGAGCAAACTACAAATAATACACAGTTAACATCTAGAAGGTATGGAAACTAAACCACTGGATCATTATGAACTCATCACTGAACCAATGAGAGCCAAGTTTCTTGACTTGTACTGCTGCAGGCGACCAAAGCTCTGACTATAACTGTCAGATGAACTCGGCTCTCATCTATGGCTAATATGAACACTGAGCCCTTATGATTTAGGGTGTATGTAAAGTGACTTCCTTAGATTTAAGGCTGGTCTCAGGTTGGCTGTGTCATAGCTGTTACTCCCATTCTTCCTCAGCGTCTCCCTATTCACCGTGGTCACCGTCCAGCTTCTCCTTGTGTCAGGCTGTCTCGCTGAGTTTGCCTCTTGCAGCACTGCTCAGCACTGCTGCATCTGCATGCTGTTTCCATTTGGCTTTAGAGGTGTGTAGACAGTCTCTACAGGAATTTCACCCTGCTGTGTCCTGAGAGATTAGGTTCCCTAGCCTATCCCGTGCCAGCAGGTATATATTAGGCAGTTCCTCGCACCACTCCTTGTCTGCACATTGGTTTCTAGCCTGCTAGTACCTAGTTCATGCGTATATCTTTATTCAAATTCAAAGAAGCTTCTTCCGTTAACAACCTGAGCTGTTTACCCGCTGTGACGACACAGCGTTTATTCTTAATTATGCCAGACGTATTGTTCAGTAGGTCAAGGGATATGAGCCATTGTTCATATGAGCCTGTATGTTGACTCTTGTATGTTAATCTGTGAAATGCCTGCTGATTAGGGATTGTATCAGCCCCCTGCGGTTTTCTAGTCTAGACAATTTAGTAGACAAATATGCAGGTTAATTGAACAATAAAACAATGAGGGATTACCTCCCCCCACTTTCCCCAATCCTGTTGGAGAATGTCATGGATGAGAGCTGTGAGTATAAAAAGTGTCTGTCTCCCTCTCCAGTGAGACTCTACAGGCCAACAGCCAAGGAACCATGGCTCCAACTGGTGGAATACAGATCTGCTCCTCTGCTCATCACTGAAGCAATGAAGATGTTTGGAGAAAGCAGGTTGGGACAATCAGGTCACTTGGTTACATACAGTACTTCAGTGTACGTGATCAGCTTCCTTATCTTGCTGCTACCTCCTCTCTGAGGGTGCCCACCAAAAGCTGGGTGCTACTGGTTGGGGTAATTGGCCCTGGATGCCCCAAAGTCGCATATGTTCTAGTCCCCAACAAGCCAGTGGAATGGTGAGACTCTGTCATTTGCACCATGTTGTGTTCTTGCTGGGACTGTACTATACGTTATTTACTTTTGGTGACCCAATAAAGTCTTACCAGAGTGTGGTACCCTCGCCCTGTGTTGTCTGAGTATTCTTCCCACGGGGAAGGATTGCGGGTGTTCAGTGAGATGAGCCCTGGTCCATGTGGTCTTTCTAAAGACTGCCAGGCCAGCGGACGAGAACACCCACTGACCCTTGCGTCTCAACACTGATTCTGTTTAACATCTCCATTCTTGACTGTGGCTTTGAATAGTGAACCTGTGCTGTCTGCACCAACCTCGGACCATCTGACTATGCTTTTGTCTCGCCCTCCTGTACTCCGTACCCGCACCTCTGACCTTCCCGTCAGTTTCTGCAGACCCAGGTTATCCTCACCATCACAGGCCCTAGTGAAGGCCCGGTAGTCACTTAATCACACACCTCCAGGGTAAGCCCAGTCCATGGCACAATGGGTCAACATCCGCCAGCGTTACAGGCTGGTGTTCTCTGTAGGACCTTCTGTGGACGCCACCTATTCTGCATTGAGCAGGGGGTTGGATACAATGACCCTTGAGGTCTCTTCCAACTCTAACATTCTATGATTCTATTCTGTGTGATATACTGCCCAAATAACTGTTATACAGTGGAGCTGTAAGCACTGGGGTAATTAGGCTATGAGGGCCAGTAGAGTCCTTCGTCAGGAGTGACAAGTGATCCCCTTGGGTCAGCCATGGACAGAGCTAAGAATGCCTTTGCAATACTAAGCAACTAATACAGTTTCTACATTCAGTTATTCCAAAACTTTATAGAAAATCCGGCTCCTGAACCCCCCACCACCCCACCACCTGATCAGCTTCAATTACCTTGCAGTGGCCACTACAGGTGTAATGTAGTATTACATGCTGGTCATTCAGATGAATTGCTGACCATACAGAGAGTCCTCCAGAGCGTAGACCATTCTTTGAGGCTGCTTTATGATGGTAAATAAATCGTTGTTATATGCATTATTGCTGTTTGCCTATTATATTGGTTTTCCCATCAGACTGTGACTCAGTCGTGTGAATTTTAGAATCAAGTGGGTTTTTTTTTTAAGATTTTGAAGCTAAACCTGTTTGTGAAACATCTCAACCATGAAAAATATTTGGCACGGGAAAGTTCTTACCATACTTGCCTAGTTACAAAGATACCTGGAAGGGATTAATAAAGGTCTTTGCTTCTACAGCAAAATGGTAAATCAGAAGATGCAGCAGCGCCCTCAGCTGGTTACTTGGAGAATTACATCTGAGGCTAGAAACATTCTTCTATAATCAGTCAATATGAATTTACACTGTGGAAGATTTGTATATTGATGCCAATTGATTTGCATGGCCCGGTCCATCAGACACGATAGCAATCTCTGGCCACTGGATGTGAGCCGTGATAACCCACTTCTCATCTGATGACATCCACAGCTCTTCTTTTGATTAGCTGCAATGGCGTGAAGCTATCACTGTGGCGTGACACACATATAATGTCATGCCAGGCCAGCTAAGTAGGTTCTTGTTTGGTTCTTAGTACCAATTTAAAAAACTAATTTATATTGAAAAGAAGATGGAGAATGTATTCTGTTGTGGATTTGCCTTTGCATTAACACAGTTGCTTAGACTGAGAAAAAAATATGTCCACCATGTACCAGTTTTATTAAGCATCTTCACCATCCAGCCCTGACTACCATGACGACTTCTCCAGTTATGACTTATCTCTGCAATTTGCTGCCCATACATCCATCTTTAGATCCCCATAGTGCCTGCTAAAATTATGCTACAATACTGTACATTCAGTGCCCCCCAAAAACAGTAAACCCAGAGTCACTACTGTAAATTATACTATACTTTTAATGGCCCCCAAAGTACCCCACAATAAAAGAAGTCACATAGGAAGTGCTGCCTATAATTATACCAAACAGTTGGTAATGATCATCATAGAGTGGTATTTAACAGGTAGAAATGCAAGATTCTGTTTCTGGGCAAGAAAAGTGAAAATTACATCTACAGAATGGGAGGAATAGAACCAAGCAACAGCACGTGTGAAAAAGACTTGGATATACTAATAGATCACAGACTGAACATGAGTCAACAGTGTGATGCAGCAGCAAAAAAGGCAAACAAAGTCATAGAATGTATTAAGAGAAGCATAGAGTCTAGATCACGTGAAGTAATTATCCCCTCTACTCCTCCTTGGTCAGGCCTCATCTGGAATACTAAGTCCAGCTCTGGGCACCACATTATAAAAAAGACATTGAAAAACTGGAACAAGTTGAGAGAAGAGCTACCAGGATGTTGAGTGGACTGCAAAGTATATCCTACGAGGAACGGTTACAGGATCTGGGAATGTTTAGCTTGAGGAGACTAATAGCTGTCTACAAATATCTGAAGGGCTGTCACAGTGTAGAGGGATAATTCTTATTCTCATTTGCACATGGAAACACAAGAAGCAATGGGATGAAACTGAAAGGGTGAAGATACAGATTAGATATTAGAAAAAACTTTTTGACAGTGAGGGTGATCAATGAGTGTAACAGGCTGCCATGAGAGGTGGTGAGTTCTCCTTCAATGGAGGTCTTCAAACAGAGGCTCAAGATCATCCAGTCTGTCTGGGATCACATGAAGATACAGAAGCATTTACGTAAGCGACATCTGCAGATCTGTGGTCAGTCCTCCAAGATGTTTGGAACAACCTCCCTGCTAAGTTCTTTCAAAAACTGTGCAAGTATCTAGAAGAATTGATGCTGGTTTGAAGGCAAAGAGCGGTCACCAAATATTCAAGGGTTTTAGATTCGTCTTTAGTTCATTCACTTTACATTTTGTTAACTGATAAAAACAAACTATAAACACTTCTATTTCTGAAAGCTTCTTACTCTGAAGCACTTTTTCCTCACCTGACTACAACTTTTCCACTTTATTTGTTTATATTACTAGTGTGCTTGAATAAATATAGGATAAGCATTTATGTACCTCGCTCAAAGGGACCTATGGTAGCGATCACGTATAGGTAGCATCTGGGAGAAGACTATTTAAAAGGGCAGTTCAGCTCTGTATGCTATGGTATCATTTGTCTCATAGCCTGGGCAGCTTGTACCCCCATGCTGGCCAGGATAATGGCGTCTGACAATGGAAGGTGTCATTTCTATGGATAGCTGTAAGAGGTCTTCAACGAGGATGGCAGAATAAGTAGCCAACTATCCTCTTGTACCTGACATCACTTGAGATGCAGATTTTTCTCTCTCACCTATGGGAAGTCTGGGAACACAAAATATGGAAACGAGTCCATGCCCTCACCCTCATGATGCCACCTTAGGCACTGGACCTCGAGGATCAAAGATCTGCACAGGTTTTTTTTCAGTTCCCCACATAGCTGTGCCAGGGCATCACAGATTTCCACTACGGATACAAGTTGTGTATTTCTGCCTTAAAGGGAATTGGCAGAAAATAACCTATTATTTTAATCGATTTTAATTCAGTTTCATGGTTTGTAAGGTTGAAGGTAGACATAAGTCCATCAAGTTCGACCTATAGCCGAATGAGTCGATCCAGAAGAATTCAAGAACCCCATGGAAAAGACACTGCTAATAGCTCAATATTAGGGGAGAAATTCCTTCCTGACTTCACATGTGGCAATCAGACTAGTTCCCTGGATCAGCACCCCATCACAGAGTCTAGTACCCATAACCTATAATATAACATTTTTTAAGAAAGCTGTTCTGGCCCTCCTTGTAGTTTTGTAGTGAATCAACCATTATCACATCATGTGGCAGAGAGTTTCATCGTGTCGCTGCTCTTACAGAAAAGAATCCATATTCTCATGCTCGTGCAGTAAAGAATCTCCTTCTGTGATGATGATTAAATTTTCTTTCATTAAGACATAGAGGATGCCTCCTTGTCATCATTGCAGGCCAGGGTGTAAAAAGATCATTAGAAAGAGGTCAGTACTGTTCCTTCATATATTTCTCATGTCCTTATTATATAGTAAAAAAAGAACAAAACACTAAAACCAGTGAAATTTTCACAATGACCATGAAGTCCTAAATTTAGGGTAACACCTCTCGTCAATTTAAAAAATATTTTACCTCTAGCATAGGACAGAGATCTTGGTGTGTAACATTATGTGTCCAGCAGGAGACACTAGAACACTGCAGGCAGCACAGATTCTATGGAGCCAGTCAGTTGTTGCTATGGTAATAGAATGTTGTGAACATTACAGGCTGCTGCATGGTGTGGGGAGATCAAGGAACAGTTTCCTCTTATGCTGGACACAGGTGGGTGATGAGTCCACACTCCAGTGTTAATATATGTGTACTCAAGAGCTGACACTCGATGATGCCTGTACTGGGCAGTGTGTAGAACTATCATGTATTTCTAGTGGGAATAGCCTGTTTTCAGGGTCGTTTTTCAGTGGGTGCAAGTGGCTACTTGCACAAGGTGCCTATTGTCTACAGCGCACCAGAGGACCTCGAAGCAAACAACGTCTCAATGATATTTATCTGTGTATTGTAATAATATTTGGACATTGAATTGCAATGTACCGTATAAATGTATGACTCTACAACGTAGGATGTACAGTGGGGAAAATAAGTATTTGATACACTGCCGATTTTGCAAGTTTTCCCACCTACAAAGAATAGAGAGGTCTATAATTTTTATCATAGGTACACTTCACCTGTGAGAGACAGAATCTAAAAAAAAACAAAAAAAACAGAAAATCACATTGTATGATTCTTAAAGAATTAATTTGCATTTTATTGCATGAAATAAATATTTGATACAATAGAAAAACAGGACTTAATATTTGGTACAGAAACTTTTATTTGCAATTACAGAGGTCAGAGGTTTCCTGTAGTTCTTGACCAAGTCTGGAGCTGCAATTTTGCCCGACTCCTCCATGCGGATCTTCTCCAGATCTTTCAAGTTTCGGGGCTGTCGCTGGGCAATATTGAGTTTCAGCTCCCTCCAAAGATTTTCTATTGGGTTCAGGTTTGGAGACTGGCTAGGCTTCTCCAGGACCTTGACATGCTTCTAACGGAACCACTCCTTAGTTGCCCTGTGTGTTTTGGGTCATTGTCATGCTAAAAGACCCAGCCACAATCCATCTTCAGTGCTCTTACTGAGGGAAGGGGGTTGGCTAAAATTTCACGATACATGACCCCATCCATCCTGCCTTAAATACGGTGCAGTCATCCTGTCGCCTTTGCAGAAAAGCACCCCTAAAGTATGTTCCCTCCACCATGCTTCACGGTTGGGACAGTGTTTTTGGGGTTGTAATTATTCTTCTTCCTCCAAACACAGCGAATGGAGTTAATACCAAAAAGTTCTATTTTGGTCTCATCTGACCAACTGACCTCCCATGCCTCCTCTGGATCATCCAGATGGTCATTGGCAGACATCAAACGCGCATAGACATGTGCTGGCGTGAACAGGGGGACCTTGTGTGCCCTGCAGGATTTTAATCCATGACGACGTTGTGTGTTATTAACAGTAATGTTTAAGACTGTGGTCCCATCTCTCTTCAGGTCATTTGCCAGGTCCTCCTGTGTAGTTCTGGGTTGATTCCTGACCTTTCTCACAATCATCCATTCCCCACGAGGCAATATCATGCATGGAGCCCCAGACCGAGGAAGATTGACAGTCATCTTGTGTTTCTTCCATTTTCTAATAATTGTGTCAACACAGTTGTTGGCTTCTCACCAAGCTACTTGCCTATTGTCCTGTAGCCCATCCCAGCCTTGTGCAGGTCTACAATTTACAAAGTGTCCTTAGACAGCTCTTTGGTCTTGGCAATGGTGGAGAGGTTGGAGTGTGATTGATTGAGTGTGTGGACAGGTGTCTATTATACAGGTAACAAGTTCAAAAAGGTGCAATTACACATAATGAGTGCAGAGTAGGAGGACTTCTTAAAGAAAAACAGGTCTGTGAGAGCCAGGATCCTATGTACAAGAATATAACTACTATAATACTGCTCCTATGTACAAGAATATAACTACTATAATACTGCTCCTATGTACAAGAATATAACTACTATAATACTTCCCCTATGTACAAGAATATAACTACTATAATACTGCCCCCTATGTACAAGACTATAACTACTATAATACTGCCCATATATACAAGAATATTACTACTATAATACTGCCCCTATGTACAAGAATATTACTACTATAATACTGCCCCTATGTACTCAGATTTCTGCTGCTGCCTTGATGTTCTGATTGCAGTTTTGCACTGTATGTTTGATGTTGGCTCTGGGGTTGCGCACACATGAATGTATATAATTGTGCAGCTGATCATACAGTTTATGTTGGGAGTTGCATTGGCTCTGTCCCTCCTGTATTTAGACTTTTATGAATGGGCCCGTTTGATGCTGAGTTTCCCGTATACCATACGAATCCCCCAGTAATTCAGGGCCTGTTACAAGGCTTTGCTTTCACGCCGAGTATAAAATCTGAGGATAATGAATTTTTTTTGGCTGGACCTTCCCTTCCTGTCTACTCAGCTGTTCTTCATCCACAACAGAAATCGCCAAACAGAACCCAGTCCTATTTCAGCTCATAAATGAAGTGATTCTTCCTCCGATGACGACACATTTTCCTCTCGGGATAAGAGCCAGGAGGGAGTTTTCATCAGGAAAACCTGTCCCTCAAGTCAAGATTCAGTAAGAACCCACATCCAGCTGTTTATTGCGCCTTCAGTTCCAGCCAAGATGTAGGATCCGGGCGGGATTCTGGGATTTTTGCTTTATTTTTACCTTTCTTGTAATATTATATAATCTGTCGAAGAAACCCAGCACTCATTCCTCCTTAAAGGAATTCTTTATTGCTTAGTCCCTCTGTTTAGACACGGATAAATAACACTAACGCGTTTCGGAAGTAGATTCCTTATTCATAGATGTAGAATTCTTTCAACGTGGACGGAGTGCCGGCTTTACTGCAGTTTATACTTCTACGCTTGCTCTGACTGCCGAGTACCCGGGATGAAATTATTGCAGGTGTTGTGAGCAGTCATGTATTGTTGATGGATTATATAATCTACATCCATCATATTTAGATTACAATCACACATTGCTGATCATGGCTCTATTAATGCAGCAGTTTTCACCTATGATATGAATGTATATCTTGAGGTTTAAAAATGTCTTCCTGACACCACGTACGCAATCAGACTAGTTCCCTGGATCAATGTCTAAGTATCCAAGTCTCAATTGAATTTTACAACATCATGTGGCATGCTCTTACAGTAAAGAATCCATAGTCTCACTGCTCCTACAGTA
>VIAB01005942.1:14628-28281 GCA_009801035.1 Oophaga pumilio
ATAGTTTCACTGCTCATACAGTAAAGAATCCATAGTCTCACTGCGCCTACAGTAAAGAATCCATAATCTCATTGCTCACACAGTAAAGAATCCATAGTCTCACTGCTCGTACAGTAAAGAATCCATAACCTCACTGCTCGTACAGTAAAAAATCCATAAACTCATTGCTTGTACAGTAAAGAATCCATAGTCTCACTGCTCATACAGTAAAGTATTCAGTCTCACTACCCATACAGTAAAGAATCCATAGTTTCACTGCTTGTACAGTAAAAAATCCATAACCTCACTGCTCGTACAGTAAAGAATCCATAGTCTCACTGCTCCTACAGTAAAGAATCCATAATGTCATTGCTCATACAGTAAAGAATCCATAGTCTCACTGCTCGTACAATAAAGAATCCATAACCTCACTGCTCGTACAGTAAAAAATCCATAAACTCATTGCTTGTACAGTAAAGAATCCATAAACTCACTGCTCGTACAGTAAAGAATCCATAGTCTCACTGCTCCTACAGTAAAGAATCCATAGTCTCACTGCTCGTACAGTAAAGAATCCATAGTCTCACTGCTCGTACAGTAAAGAATCCATAAACTCATTGCTTGTACAGTAAAGAATCCATAGTTTCACTTCCGCACAGTAAAGAATCACTGCCTATGATGATGGAGTCTTCTTTCCATTAGATGTAGAGGATGCCCCTTTGTCACTGTTGCAGGCCTATGGGTAAAATATCATTATACAGATCTCTGTACTGTCCCCGCATATATTTCTACAGTGTAATAAGATCACCCCTAATCCTTTGTTTTTCTAAACTAAATAACCCCAAGTCTGATAACCGGTCTCCTGCAGTCATCCATTCCCTTAATAACCTTAGTCGCTGTTATCTGCACCCGTTCTGCTGTTCTTATACATTAGAGCCCAATATTGTACCCAGTATCTGTGTTTGGCTGCACCAGTGACTTGTATAGAGGCAAAACTTTGCTCTTCTCATGAACATCTCTACTTCTTCTACGGTGCTGGTGCTGTTCCAGCAGTGTCAGCACTGGTCTCACGGGGATCATGTGACATCATTATGTCATGCAATCCCTGCTGCCAATCAGAGCTGGTTTCACTCTCCTCTCGTTCGGAGAAATCAAGATATCCAGGGGAAGTGAGAAAGCAGTCGCTGCTCTCACCACCTGCGGATGTCAATCACATCCATACAGTGAAGCCAGGGCTGATTGGTCACAGGGATCAAGCGATCCCTAAAGAATATAAAATGGTAGTATTCCTTTAAAAATATAATTTTTCTTCTTTATTTTTTTCCAGCTAAATTAGAACATGGGGAAGAGTGAGAAGAAGGGTAAGAAAGGATCCAAGAAAAAGAAGCAAAGTAAAAAGTCACAGGAAGAGAAGATGACGTTTGCGGAAGCTCTTCTGGCTTATCAGTGAGTATCAGGGGTGTAGCTCGAGGTGTTCAGAGGTAGCAGTCATACCCCAAGAGCCCCTCTGCCACAAAAGTATGCTTCAGTGTTATAAATGACTCAGCATAGTAGGTAGGGAGTTTTATTACAGTTTTTGCATTAGGGCCCCTCCTGGTAAGCACCTTCAATACTTCAAATCCATCTTAAAGACAAATATGTAATACCTCATTTCTCCTGTGGAGGCACTGTAGGGATTTTGAACACCTGTTTCCTTGTTCCCACATCTCTTATCTCTGATTTCTGGAGCTCTCAGCAGCAAGACACTCCATTATCAGCCCATTGTCAGGGTAACTTTTCATTAAAAAAAAGGATTATTTACAGCAATGAACCCTTTTAAAAGTGTTCTGAGACTAATGATTCATTATTTGACTTTTTTAAGTCACTTATTTTTTTTCCTCTTTGTGTTGTATTCATTGACGTTTTTTGTTCCATATTCTTCAAAATGGTTCATAATTTTTGAAGATAATGAAAAGAAATGCTTTTTATTTTTGTCTTTGACCGTTTTTTTGGAGCCCAAAAAGTCGTATGTTCCATTAAAAATGAGCAAAATATGCATAATAAAAAAAAAATCAGGCAGATATCACTCTGGCCAGAAACAGGAATGTATTTGAGAAAAAATGTTGCAATTTTTTTTTTCAACTGATGAATCAGACAAAAACTGATGTTGGTAGAAAATGTATGTTTGTTATCACCGTACACCGACATGTGCCCAATGTACTCACATCAGGACTTACACATGGAGATGAGATGTTGGTTGGTCTTAGAAGTTGCTTCTTTATAGTAGAAAAATATTTAGACTTGAGAGTCCTCAGTGGTTGATACCTTTTAATGGCTAACTGAAAAGATGGTAACAAATTGCAAGCTTTCGAGACTACTCAGGTCTCTTCATCAGGCAAAGACTAAAACAAAATCTGAAGAATCACATATTTATACACAAAATAGCACAGAAAAAATGCAATAGGTAGGACAAGTGACGTGAAGCAGAACTGTCATTATGGCAGAGGGACGAACATAAATATGACTAGTTCATAGATAAGGAGCGAAAGTTTTATTACCCTCTGATTGGGGTCTGGTATTGTGTTGTGATGACCCTAAAAGGTCAGGGAAGCAGATTCCTTAATTGTTGTAAGCCTGTAGTACATATAGTAGTCATTTGCTCAGAGTTGTCCAGGCTTTGTATAATGCATCGATCCTCGTCCCGTCCACTTTTCTTTCTTTGTTTCTCCTCTAGTGCTTCATCTGGAGCACAGTCAGCTGTTTATGACCCATTTTTACCCCCAGATGAAGCTCAGGTTTCCTTTAGTTCATTCAGAAAGTGTCAAACAGGAGGCCAAATATTTATACCCTCAACATAAAAAGAACCAATTCGATCATCACGCCAGGTTGAAAAACAGCGCCTGATTTCACCACATCTCTTTTCTATGAGTAAAGGCCTCATCAGATGTAGCAAGTTGCGCTCCACCATCTGTTTGGTCATCCATGAAGGTCGTTCAGTTCCACCATTGCACTTGCAGTTATCCGACGTGACGTATCAGAGCGATTTTAATCCAGATATGACATTAATTCAAATTCTAGAATTCAGATGAAGGAAAGTCAGATCGAAGAGTTACTGGCCGAGGTGAAACAAGTTGAAGAAAAGAATGTGAGATATAAAAAAAGGGTAAGTGCCGTCATTCCACAGAGGGGAAGATTGAATTAAAGGGAAGCAATCATCAGAAAATGACATATTGTTTAAATGAGGTCTTTAGGTTTACATATATATATTTTTTTTTTAAATGTTGCCTATGTTTTTATATCCTATCAAGCTCACCCTGCTCCCCTCTATTCATAACAAACTTTGCACACGCACATTAGATGCATCTATACAAAAGGCAGGGTCGGAGGGTTATTCATTGCTGCTAATGTACGTGTGCATTTCCCGAATCAACACAAAGTCAAAGTCTAAAAAAGTCCCAGTGATCAATGTGAAAATTGCATAATTTCTATTTTTTATTTTTAATAAAGATAGTCATCGGGGAAAAAAAGCATAAAAAATAAAAATAAATAAAATAAATTAAAACATTTAACAGTAGGTCATTTTCTGATGAGAGTGATGAAAGCTTCACTTTTTAAGGTGTTGACTCATGGAGTCCATATTGGCAGATAGAGATGTCATACAGGGGCCGCCCTGTATTACCGGGGGGTAGGTACCAGTAGATCCTGCTCTGTTGGACTGGGACAACCCATGTATTCAATGTGCATCTGAACTAAAATCCAGCAGCTAGGTAATAATATCTGGGGTTCCAGAAGCCGGACAACTGATTTCCAGGGCTTTTTTTCTCTTTTACTGAAAGGAGGTTCTCTCATAAAGTCAATAATTGCATAATAAATGGAGATGGCATCCCGAACTGAGCATTCATCTAAAAGAGACATATAGGCGGAGAGTGGAAAGTCCGTTTTAGCTGGATTCTGACCACATTTCAGATCGGCATTCTTTTATGGTTACATTACATTTTAGTAGATCAGCCTTACATTTCCACACCTAATCTAGAGCAAGGACCGGCCACCTATTATACTCCAGATGTTGTGAAACTACAACTCCCAGCATGCCCTGATGATTGACTGAGAATACAGCAGCATAAAGTATTTTTTTCCCCCTCCAAGGCAATTGATTCTACATTGTTGACCTGAGGGACCCTACTATAAGCCAGTAGGGTCCATTAGCAGACAGAGATGGTGTCCATCATCTGACAGATCTGGTCATGACTTAATCAGAAGTGGGAAACGAAAAGTGGGTTGAAAAATAAAAAATTCTTACCATGGGTTTTTTTTGTTTATATACAACCCTAAAAGGAATTCAGACATGCCGAAACCCATAGAGCCCAGCTCTATTAATAGGCCGCAAGCCAGAACCCGACAGTATACAATCCTCAGACCACCCTCAGTACAGATACCCAGACCCCCATTGTATATGCCGATCCCCCTACATATATAGACTCCAGACAAATCCCTCTGGCTGGGACTATCCTAATTGTATTGGCCAATAAAATATTAAAATCAACCCCCCGATCCAGGCAGCCACCCCTAATGATTGTGGCCGAGGGTGGTCAGGCACAGCAGAGGAGTAGGAGGTGGCAGCAGCGCTGATAGGGAGTGAGTAGGCACTGTAAAGATAGTGGCAGCAGGAGGGCAGGCAGTAACGGCTGACTTGTTTACTCTGTAAGTGCGAGGCTAAAGTTCAGGTGATGAAACATTACTGGACAGAAGGAAGAGTAGGGTCGGGATTTGTTGCAGATGATGTGCATACCCCCTGAGGCTGCAGAATGTTTCGCCTGATAGGTAAGCAAAACGTAAGCAATTCTCATTGATTCTAATGTAACCCCCTGAGGCTGCAGAATGTTCCGCCTGATAGGTAAGCAAAACATAAGCACTTTTCATTGACTCTAATGTAAACCCCTGAGGCTGCAGAATGTTCTGCCTGATAGGTAAGCAAAACGTAAGCACTTTTCATTTATTCTAATGTAAACCCCTGAGGCTCAAGAATGTTCCGACTGATAGGTAAGCAAAACATAAGCACTTTTCATTGACTCTAATGTAAACCCCTGAGGCTCCAGAACATTCCGCCTCATAGGTATGAAAGACGTAAGCAATTCTCATGGATTCTAATGTAACCCCCTGAGGCTGCAGAACGTTCCGCCTGATAGGTATGAAAAACGTAAGCAAGTCTCATTGACTCTAATGTAAACCCCTGAGTATCCAGAACGTTCCGCCTGATAGGTATGAAAAACGTAAGCAAGTCTCATTGACTCTAATGTAAACCCCTGAGGCTCCAGAACGTTCCGCCTGACAGGTATGAAAAATGTAAGCAAGTCTCATTGACTCTAATGTAAACCCCTGAGGCTCCAGAACGTTCCGCCTGATAGGTAAGCAAAACGTAAGCACTTTTCATTGATTCTAATGTAACCCGTAGAACGAGCGCCTAAAAGCCGAGCAATCCGTGCACGTTAAGGAGCTGCTGAGTGAGGCGAAGGCCCAGGAGAAAGAAATGGAAAAGAAAGAAGTCGTCAACAGAGAACAAGTGGATGAGGAGATAAAAGAAAAGTGGGGATATATCCGCCAGCAGGAAATAATATTTGAAGGTACTGGACTCAGATAAGTCAAAAGTTGATTAAAAATAAAACCTATTCTCACGCTGTGACGAGCATGAGAGACGGCCGGCTCGGCATTCTCACACCAGTTTTGCTGAGTGGCAGAATTTATCTAAATTTCCATCTGCATATGGTGTCCTGACCAAGACAGACATCAGACCTTGGACGATAACACTATAGTCAAAAAATATAAAAAGAACTGGGATAAGTATTCTATATGTGTCCATTTCTCAGTTTTCTGCAAGTTTGAAGACAGTTGTTCCACTTTTTTCTGGCTGGGAGGCAGTTTCTGTAGCTGAAACCTTCCTCGAGTTTCCACTCGAAGTCCCAACTCTTTCCCAAGCTGAAAATGGTTTGTTAGAAGATCTTGTAGAAAGACTGAAAAATGTTCAAGTTGTTTCTTAACTTCATTTCTAAACGTTCTGTCCTTTTAAGTACTCCGATTCGTCGTAAGATATTTCCTCTGTAAGAATTCCCAGTGGGAATGAGACTATTTTTAATTTTTTTTTGCACAGTGCTTCAGTAATACTCAATATTTATCTCCCTAGAGCCCAGATCTCCCGGCTGCTTTTTCCACTTCATCTCGGCAAAGTCTATTAGTTTAAGAGCTTGAATTAAGTATCGCAGTCTGCCCTTAAAGTGGAGCTTAAAAGCCGAAGGATCTGCTTAGTTAAATTAGCGGGGAATGTAACAAGGAGCTTGGATTAGAGGGCGAATATTCCTCGCGAGGATCCTATGGGGGGAGGTGTTCTTCTTCTGGATGACCTTGTAACTGAAGGTCAGAAAAGATCACTCCGATTGCACATGGCATCTTCATCGCCTTCTCTTTTCCCTGCATGCATCATCTCTGAAAATGTTCACAAACCTCCAAAGCCACCGATAAAATTCATCAATAGTAACAAGGTAAAAAAAATGGTAGGGAGGAGGGATAGGAGGGAGATGCAGCTGCAGTAACTTTCCCCTAATGCCTGTGTGCGAGGCTTCCAGCTAGAAAAGGAGAGCAGCATCCAATGGCAGTCTACGGATTGAGGCACCCCAAGCTCATATTAGGGTAAAGTAGTTACTTCCTCACCTTCCAGCAGCCTGTATTTCCCCTCTCCTTGTTTGCAACATTCCTCAGTACCTTAAGTATTCAGAGAAGAACTAGAAAAAAAAGACATGCAGATCGGGGTGGGAGGGGATGGAGCAGCTCGTAATTGACGGACTCCTCCTTCATTACAACCCCTTAATTGGGGCAAACGTAGGAAACGTAAACAGAAGACATGGAGTTGGGGAAAAGAGGGGGATGCAGCTACAGAAATTCGATTCATCATTGCTTTTTTGATTTGCTGCTTTTTTAAAGTTTTCTTTTGTTGTTTAGTTTTCTGTTTTTTTTTTTTTGCTCCATTGTGGCCTCTCTGGATGTTTTAGACTGATTCATCAAAGGAGTTGCAAATTTTGGACTGATTCTATGTACGCCAGTTATTTAGGCATTTTTGGTAAAACGCACAACTTTTTTGCCTTGTCTATACAGCTCGGATGCAGAGATGTGTTTCCACGGTTACAGACTACAAACACACCCTGTGTAGTCTAATCTTGCAGTCCTGCTTCCTTCCACCTGCCTCCCAGTTTTTATCTGCTCACCATGTCACCAAAAGAGGGGGACAAGTGGAAGGAACTATAACTGTAGCATCAGACTACACAGTGTTTGTTTGTAGTCTGTTACTATGGAAACACTTTCAAAACAAAAAAAAATTCTTCTAGTTACTATCAATAAAAATATAACTGAAATGCCTGATGTCTCATGATTTGGTGATTTCGGCTTTATTGACTTGCCATATGTATGTGTAAAAATGCCGCCACCATCTGTACGCGCTTCATACGTGAATGATGGATCTCGCCTCCACTGACTTGTGGAGGAAGTGACTCTACTTGGTGAGATCTGCACATCTCATCTACATGGAGGAAGGAAAACACAACGTCTTTCATTCCTGACTTTTACGTCTTTGTTTTTAGAGCTTCGCGGGGAGATAAATGGTCTGGAGCATCAGATTCTGGTAGCAGAAGCTGAGAAGGATTACTGGCTGCAGTATCAGAATGTGGGAAGCTGGGAACACGCCAAACAGATTAATCACCTACAGGAAGAGATCAGCGACATTAAACAGAACTTCTCTGAAATAGACGGTCAGTTTGGTGGGATTTGGAAAGACGGTAGATGACGTTCGCTCGCTTACTTGTTAGGAATCTCTATGTATCTGTTGTGAAGAAAGGTCACTCGGCCATAAAACATAGAGGAGGCGTGCAAGCAAAATTGGATTTCAGAGACATTGTGGAAATAATACAGGATACTGTAGGTTTGAACCATGGATATTGTCTCTTTCGATACCCAGTGACTCTGTTTGCATTTCTAGAATTATGGTGCTCCTAACACAGTTCTTGACAACCAGCTATTTGGGTGTCCCAGAGAGCCCTTAGTGTCTGATTAGTTCACATTTCCTTTGGTCTTCCAATGTTTGATGTCCCCGGATAGTCCTTGATGGCAAAATTAGGTGCTCTAGACCCAAGACTCAAACAGTGGTACGTGTATCAGGTAGTCCACATTGTCCAGTAGTTTCGTCCTCCATACAACATGTGGTCTCGGGTGTTTGGTGTCTAGAACTTTACTCAGTTCTTGGTGTCTGGAAGAGTTCATGAAGTCCGTAAGTTGGGTGCTGTAGACCGTTATTTTTACATCTAGCATTGTGATGGCCCAGAGCCCTCTAGGTGTCCAGTACCTGAGTCTAAACATCCCTTGATGTTTAATAGTTTGATTCTTCAGGCAGTCCTTGGTCTCTGATAGATTGACAGTTAAGGTGGTCTTTAACAGTTGTCCACTTTAGGAAATTCTTGGTCTCCAGTAGTTTAATGCTTCAGGGAGTCCTGCGTCTCCTGTAGTTTGAACCTTCAAACAGTTATCAGTCTCCAGTAGATTGGTACTTCAGATGGTCCTAAATCTATGGTAGCTTGTTCTTTCAGACAATCCTTAGTCTACTATAGCTTGGTCTTTCAAGCAGTCATCTATCTTCAATAGTTTGGTACTTCAGGCAGTCCTCAGTCTGGAGAAGTTTTCTCTTTTAGGCAGTCCTTGGTCTCCAGTAGTTTGGTACTTCAAGCACTCCTCAACCTCTGGTAGTTTGGTGCTTAAGACAGTCTTTGGTCTATGATAGATTGGTCCTTCAGGTAGTCCTCAGATTCCAATAGCTTCCTCAGTCTTCCATAGTTTGGCACATCAGGCAGTCATCAGTCTGGAGAAGTTTTCTCCTTCAGGCAGTCCTTGGTCTCCAGTAGTTTGGTCCTTCAGACATTCCTCGATCTTCAGAAGTTTGATGCTTCAGGCAGTCTTTTTGATCTCTGGTAGAATCCAAGAAAAACCAGGGTCGAGTGACACTCACCATCCAAGCTGGATGTGCAAACAACGGCCGTTTCACCCTGCAACTAGCGCATAAACAGGTCTATATAGACCTTTTGAAGTGCTGGTTGCAGCGCGAAATGGCCGTCATCAGCCGTTTGTTCCCTAAAGCAATGCGCTTTTAATAGGTGTCGAAGAAATAGGAGTTTTTTGGATGGTGAGTGCCACTGGTCCCTGGTTTTTCTTGGATTTTACATGTTCTTAAACAGCGAGTATAGCACCACATTAGTCAGTCCAGCAATGAAAATAAACATTTTGCCTTACTGACAGCACCCAAGCCTTTTATCTCTTTTTCTGGAATATGAACTTGGTCTCTGGTAGTTTGGTTTTCCAAGCAGTCTTTTAGTCTCCAGTAGTTTTTTCCTTCAGGCTGTACTCTGTCTTCAGTGGCTTGAGTCTTCAGTCAGTCATTGATCTCCTGTAGTTTAGAGCTTCAGGCAATCCTCAGTTTCCAGTAGTTTGGTCTTTCAGGCCTTCCTTGGTCTCCAGACAATCCTTGAACATTTACCTCTGAAACCTTAAAAAAACAACAACCAACTCCTCTTTCCTATATGATTGTCCCTTATCATGGACACACTAATGAAACTTGTCCACGATCTGTCGTCTCACTGCTGGAGTTCTTCTTTAATTTAATTTCTATTTTTCATCCTGAAAAGAATATTTCAGAAAAAACTTGGAGAAAACAAAACTCGACATAGACAAAGAAACAGAGAAGAAAATGGATCAAACCAGAGAAATCGCAACACAGGTAAAATACGGTAGATGCTAAATGTGGATCCCTAAAGAAAGCCAAGTGACTTGGTGCTGCGCTCCATCCTAAGCAGATTACTGCCGATTCCCTGGCGCGTTTATGTGCAATACCCTCTTTATTACACAGTCAGTAATCCGTTTATCTGATGAAGGTCAATTGTGATCGAAACGTTATGAATTGCAATAAAACATCAAGCACATCTGGGATGTCATTGGTCGGTGATTACAAAGAAGCTGCCAGCAGCAGATCTTGATGATTTGCCCAAATGCATTCAGTAGCAGAATCTTCCTCAGACCGTTAACATTCTCAGTGATAGCAGCCGAGGTTGTAAGTGCGAGGATTTCTGCACATATATCAATTTCTAGAACTGACCGTTCACCGCTGCCTAGCATTCCAGGAGACGTGATTCTCTTAACCTGGCAGAGGTTTTATAGTTATGGCTGATTCCTAGATATACAATACATTATTTTTTATAAACTGAGAACATTGCCAAGATCTGATAAGAAAGGGAAAAAAAAATAATTTTATAACTATTTTTCAGGATGCAGTGAAGCACATTGATGAAGACAGTCGGAGGGAGATTAACGAAAACGAATGGTTAAAGCGAGAGGTAATTCCGTAGCTAGAAACTGAGTTCAGAAGTGTGAGCTCCCCCTAGTGGCGATTGCATGTGGACAGAATTTTATCATTTAGTTCTGTGACTTTTCAGGGGGTTTGGAACTCTGTATCAGAAAAACGCGGCTCCGACCTCTGAAAAGATAGAATAAGAAATGAATCATTAGAGAATATTGGGGTAACCATTTGACAAGGGGTATAAAAAAGAAGATTCCCTTTAAGACCGTCACAGAGATAAGATCGTGTTTAACGTTTCTTGTCCCCTGCAGTTTGATATCTACAAGAAAGACGTTCAGGATCTGGAGGTGTCTGTCTGTAAAATGGAGCAAGAGAATCTGCAATTAATAAATCATCTTTTTGATTGTCGGCTTCATGATCTAAAAATACCAAGGTACAATTACCGGAGTGCAGAAATAAGTGATGTGAACGGGATTAACTCTGCGGAGGCCGGATCGCTTCGTTGCACCCAAAAGGGAGACTGTCAGTCTGAATTTGTAAAGTTTAATCAATGCATAATGAAGTTTTGCAACTTTCCAACATACTTTCTCTGCCTTAACATTACTATCATAGAATGTTAGAGTTGGAAGGGTCCTCCAGTGTCCTCGTGTACAACCCCTGCTCAAAGCAGGAGTCACTAAACCATCTCAGGCAGATGTCTGTCCAGCCTCTTCCTTGAAGGAGAACTCACCACCTCTCGTGGCAGCCTGTTCCACTCATTGATCACCCTGTCAGTGAATAGAACCACGCCATGATAACGTCCCCCTCCCCGAATGAGCAGCGAATTGACAGGTCTTTCATTAGTTTACAGATAGTACAGATCTTGAACAAATGGCGAAATTAAGCCTGCGGGGGCTAAGCTTTCGATTGTGCCGTGCCAGGCGGGGTTATCCGGTTCGGTGCTGCATTACAGGGCTGGAAACATTTTGTGATGTGATGTAAAGTGCACGACCCCTGCAGATACATCCATATTATAATGATAAAAGGATTAGATTATTATTATTATTCCGATCCCAGATTACATTTACAGCCCACACATCACGATGACTCACGGTGGAGAATTTTATATGAAGTTTTACCATCCTGATGGGTTTCAGCTCTGTACAGTAAGCCGCCAGATCTCAGGCCCTGGCTTCGATGGTCGTTTTGCTACATGTGGTCCCTTTTTTTGTTTGTATCATGCCTGGTATCAGCAGAAACATTGAAGCTACTGGTCACAGGAATGGCAGTGAGGAGGACAGCAGCGGGAGCAGAGGGATGTGATCTTGTAGGGGAAAGTGACCTGTTCATTCACAAGACTGCATACAATGAATGGCCCCTTTATTAGAGACCCCAACCCTTTCCTTACCATATGGAAATTAGTCGCGTGACCCCCGCAGAGCAGCATAATAATAGTGATCAATTTTCCGTGCATCAGATTCAGTGAATCCTCATGAGAATGGGAAAATTGAGAGGTCGGAAAGGTTTAGGACGAAGGATGTTGGCCGGTACTAGGCTAGTCGGGGATACGATGCCATGAGTATACAGAGAATGATGTGATGGAGGGAAAACATCCAGAAAAAGAGGATCTTGTGGACAAAGAAATAGGTCAGAGGAGGCGGAGGTTAGGAATTATTTTGGCGTACAGTCAAGAAAAACGCAGCTGAATACCACGCTGACATCCAACTTACAACTCGTAGGTTCTTTAGAGTCTGTAACATCAGCTGTTAGGGGCTAAAGAAAATAGAAAGGCAAAAATTGTGTCACTGAGCAGCGAAAAAACATCATCCGGTCACATGAATCCGGGTTTCCACTGCATCGTGCTGATGGAAGGATCAGAATTTGGCACAAGCAGCAGCATGGCTCCTCTCTGGTGGAGGTGCTGGAATAGAGGAAGAAAGCTTTCTTGGCACACCCTGGTTCTCCATATACCTGTGGATGGATGACCCCTTCCTTGACAGCATAGTGGAAGTGCAATCATGGTGGAGGACGGTTTTCTTGGCACAGCCTGTCTCTCCTTTTAACTGTGGATGGGTGACCCCATCCTTGACAGGCTAATAAAGGTGCAGTCATGGTGGGGAAAGGTTTTCTTGGCACAGCCTGGATCTCCTTATACCTGTGGACGGATGACCCCGTCCTTGACAGGCCAATAAAGGTGCAATCATGGTGGGGAAAGGTTTTCTTGGCACAGCCTGGCTCCTCTGATAACTGGAGATGGACATTTGAACAGTAGGGCTTACCTACGCAATATGGCCGACCATCTTCAGTATAGTCATGGATTGGTTCTAGAAAGATGAATGCATTTCCTTTTCTTCCCCGACCTCCACAGACCTCAGAAATGTATCCAATAGATGACAACTTTTGGGGTGCGGTAGAACGGGCAGTTGCAAACGTGTCAGGAAATCCATGTACTCTGAGAGAAGCCATCCTGTCCGCATGGGCCAATATCCTGCAGAACTATTTCACTCCTAGAGGAATCTATGCCCAAATCAGGGGTTCTGAAGGTCAAAGGTCCAATGTGCTACTGGATGGATGTCTAATAAAGTGGCCATTCAGTGTATGATAGGGCAGTATTGTGATAGGAGGTGAATGAGGACAAGCAAGGAAGAAAAAAAACATGGGCTTTCCAGCATGACAGAGTATTTCACGAAAGGAGTGTGCTGATCTGGTATTGGAGGCAGTGCTCTCTCCACTCACTCGATGATGTTGGTGAGGACAGGACTCAATGGAGCCATTACTGGTGGAGGAGGTAGGAGAGGTGACCAGCTGTATTTAGTAGGGTCAGGCTCTTCTCTAAATCATCAGATGAGGCGGTCACTATATAAGATGCATTTTCTTCCATTGTAGGAACACGTTTGTGACTCAGATGGCCGGTCTGGATCTCTCAGAGTATGGATTACTAGAAGACTTTGCAGAACTCGACCTGGACTCGAGCTCAGGTTTTAAAACGTCTTAAGAATTTTGAGAAAGCCATGATGTAGAGACAGGACCGGAAACCCTTCCCGAGAGAGAACTTGGGCACTGTTCACACATACACTATGAAAACTTCCCATAACCTCAGTTAAACAGAGGCTGTAACTGATCGTGCAGTGTGCTCAGCTGGATGAAATGGTGACGTATACAGTACCACCATAGTCCATATTTTATTCTCCTGGTCTACAGGCCAGAAGAGGTGTTACCAGTACTTGTTTTATTATGTATACCCCTCCTTACATGTGAAGAGCCAAGGAATAAATGGCGCTATAATAATACTAATTGTACAGGAGGAGGAGGTGAGCTGTGACATCACCTATAGT
>VIAB01005942.1:64752-75019 GCA_009801035.1 Oophaga pumilio
TTTTAGAAGTTTTTTTAAATAAATAAAATCCTGAAAATGTATTTTGCAGGCTTTATTTTAAAATATTTAATCCAAAATATATATTTTTTATTTTTTCACATTTTAGTTCCCTCCAGTACGCTGTCAAACGAACGTTTTCCCATTTATCCACTTAAATGCTGTCAGTGACCTACAGCATCATCACAACGATTAAACAGCAGGGATCAGAGCTAGCTCCGATCGCAGCTGCTGGCTGTCTAATGCAGCCCTCGCCGGCTGTCTAATGCAGCCCTCGCCGGCTGTCTAATGCAGCCCTCGCCGGCTGTCTAATGCAGCCCTCGCCGGCTGTCTAATGCAGCCCTCGCCGGCTGTCTAATGCAGCCCTCGCCGGCTGTATAATGCAGCCCTCGCCGGCTGTATAATGCAGCCATCGCCGGCTGTATAATGCAGCCATCGCCGGCTGTATAATGCAGCCATCGCCGGCTGTATAATGCAGCCATCGCCGGCTGTATAATGCAGCCATCGCCGGCAGTGTGTGGAGTGGATAGAGCTGCTAAGCACAGGATATAGGACGACTTTATATCGAGAATTGGAGGAACGTCGGATGACTTTAGGGCAGAGCCTGCGGATACCCACAAGAACTGTGGAATCGTCCTCTTTTCACGTGCAGCTCGTTGTTGATGGATTTCTTACCAGTTGGATCTACATTGATGTTGGTGGGAGACTTGTTGCCGAAAACTGAATCAAAGTCGACATTAAGGCCACCGGAGGTCTGTGGTTGAACAGCGAGAGAAGGTGGAAACCCTGCAAAACACAGAGACGAGCAGATGACATATCCTCGGGGGATCTGCTGACCATAGGCCTCCAAAGCTTACTGTATGCAGATGCCAGGGATCACTTTCCTAGTCCCATCAATGCCTGACTAACGGGGGGTGAAGTTGTAAAGTGCTTGTAAGAATCTTTAACTTTACAATTTATTGCCTAAAGTTATCTGCCGGCTTCGGTTCTCCTGTGCGTCCCCAATGCTGTGGAGGCCGAGCTGCCTCTACTTACAGCCCAGGAGAGCTCAATGCCGCTGGCCCATACTGTCAATCTTCGAGTGGGAAGTCAGGCGGCAGCAAACAAGATCCTGTATAAGGGATTGTCACATCCTGTGTAGGAGATCGGGACCTACCCCCTGCATCACAGAGTACAGAAAGCTTTTCAAAAGTTCCAAATTCTCGCAATTGTAAATATGTTTTGATCAAACATATCCAGAGGCTGAAAACCCACGCCAGTCCTGGACTGAACCGATCACCCGGTGTATGAAAGCTGTAACATTATTAGGACAGCTAAAAAAGGCGTCCTCCACCCATTTCACAGGAAAATGCCACTGCGGTCCGAGATGTAGGTCCCACACCAGCGTGGGGTTGTCCCACACAAGCGTGGGGTTGTCCCACACAAGCGTGGGGTTGTCCCACTGAGGCAGTGAATGTGGAGGCAGCTGGGCCATGGGAGATACAGAAACGTCTGTGGCAGGATGATCTATTCACTGCAGTCAGCCGGGCTGAACCTCTGCCAGGTCTCATTCACAGGCAGACAATTTGCTCGCTATCTTCCCTTCACGCATCAGGGAGACGGGAGCAGCTGCCAACAATTGGGCATTCACCTAACAAAACAATGGGAGGCTGAACGGGCAGCTGTCATCAACCGTGTGGGTATGTTACCACCATTCCTAGAGGACAGGATGGTTTTAGGGGATTATTAATTGACCCCCAGTCAATCTCGGATGAATACTATCCTCCTCACTGTTCCGTGTGTTACTGAGATAAGTGACTGCAGCAGGAGCCTCCCCCCTCAATAAGGGGAGTTACAGGTCTTCAGACTCTGGAACGTATCACGGTGATATGATTCAATTAGGGCAATTTGTTCCCCATCCCATACACAGGAGCGCTGGCTGGGCCGGACTCCCGTATTCTTAGCGAGAAAGCTGCCGACTGACCCATTGCACAGAGGCTCATATCAGGGAGAGAAGAGTCATCGGCCGAAACCAGACATGTAATCGACCAGTCGGCCAGCACTCCCATCACGAGACCGGTAGATGAACACGACGCTACTGTTGGCTTTACAAGATATTAGTTTAATGAATCAGTAAACGGAACAGCTCAATCGTTACATCCAGATGTCGTCAGACCTGGTAGCTGCTGATCGGCAAAGGTGTTGGGTGCCGGACCCCCTCTGGTCTGATACTGATGACCTACACATCAATATAGTGGAAAACTACTTGCACGGTTTCATTTTTCCAGCTTGTTCTCTCTGGTTACCTACCTCCATATAGGCCAGCTACTGTAGAGGGTTCAGCATGGAAATGGGAAGCATTAGGATAGACCTGAGGCCCACAGAAGGAGTCTGTAAGTGAGAGAACAAAGAGTTAATAGGCACAGGTCTGCATACAAGACGGACGTTACCGCATACAATATGAACGCTATACACTCGGGCCGGCAGCGAGAAGCTACGTACGGATCTGTGTCGTGGGAGTTTCAAGATTTTATTGAAAAAGTTCAACCGGAAATTGAGTAACAAAAAGATTTTGCAACTTTTTAGCCTTAAAGTGCTTTTCCGGGACTAGTAAACAATCAAAAAAATGGCAGTTTTTCATTTAGTCACAGCGCCACCCGCGACTGTGTGTGGTACTGCAGCTCCACTCCATTCACCATAAGAATATTCTAATCCCGGACAAGCCAATTCTCGTATCAGTGAGTGACGGCATATTGCTAGGGTACTTCTGATGTGCCCACAGATCCTGACAATGAAGGCGGTGCCACGCTTACTAAGTGCTGAGCCCCCACGTCACAATTTTTGTTGCACACCGACTCATTCACCTTGACACAACACCGTTTTAACTAAATGTATTTGTGCATTAAAGTTTTCTTAAAAACAATGCTTAGTTTTGTTTTCTGCAGCCTCTATGTATCATGGTACACACCACACTGCAGGAATTAGCGCTGACCTCGTCTGTAACCCTTTACTCTCCTTTGTATTAAAGAGCAATAACTTTCTAACGCAGCAAGCGGTGCCGTAAGTGATGTCACCGGGGTTCATCAGCTTTGAACTCAGGTGAACTTTCTCACGACAGCTCAGCGCTACACACGGCAGGAGCGATTACATCCCTGTCAATGTGAACCAGCAGACAGTGAGAGCGGGTCACTACTCTCCAAATCATCCGGTTCGTCGTGAGACAGTATGGATTATCTTCACATCAGACAGGTGAGGGATATGGTTGCTTTTTTTTTTTTTTACAGGGGACATTGGCATCAGTGGATTAGGCGCAAGGTGAGTATTAAGGTTGTTTATTATTTTATGTTTTTACAGGTGACATGGGCTTCAATGGATTAGGTGTAAGGTGATAACTGTGCTTTTTTTAACCTTTATTTCAAATAACATTTTTCAATTAAAGGACTTGATTCTGGGTGTGTGTATATATTTTTTTTTACACAATTTAACTATGGGGTTCACCATTACTAAACCCCTTGGCTTGATGTCAGCTGACAATACACGATCACCACAAATATTATCCAACTTGCTAGCGTCACAGGGCAAGTGGAAAGAGTGAGTATAAGCACCAAATTTGGCACATCTTACTGATGCGCCATTTCTGAGGCGGCTGAGAACTGATGTTCTTAGTCTGGGATGGGCCAATAATCTTGGCCCCTTCCAATACTATTATTATCAGCCCCCAGCTGTTTGCTTTAGCTTGCTTGGATGGTTGTCAAAAATGGCATGGGACCCCAGGTCGTTTTTTTTTTTTATTATTTAAATAATTAAAAATAAACGGCGTGGGACCCCTCTATTCTTGATAACCAGCCATGATAAAGCTGACAGCTGAGGTTGCAGCCAGCAGCTGTCAGTTTTGCCTGCGCTGGTAATCAAAAATAAAAGAGATCCCACCATTTCTTTTTTTCATTTTCTTATAGCACAGATGCCGGCTGACGAATACTATCAGGGACAGCAGACGCAGGCTGTGTGTGGGAACCTCAGCTCTCTGACCGGTGGTAATAATTTTACAGTCTATCAGAGCCGTCAATGTTTCTCATCTGCTTGTCAGTGCAAGAAAAAGCCAATGTTTCAGGTACTATCGAACCCAAACAGTAACACAGACTTCCTGGAGAAGTCAGTGTTCAAGGTCCGTGCATGAACACTAGGTGTTCGGTACGGACCCCGAACTTTACTGTTCAGGTTCGCCCATCTCTAGTAGTAACTCTTTCTACAGTCTGCTGAGTACGGTGATACACAGAGGCTGTAGAAATTGTCCCTATTTTTCTTTAATAAAAGAAATCTCGGTGAAGGCACCAAGTGTGCCTACAGTCAGCGACAACATCGATAATGTGAGAGGAGGAGAATAATGAAGCAGGGTGGGGGGGGGGGGTCACCACAGACATCACTGGAGCTAATAGATATAGACTGGAGGGTACTTTACCAATAAATATGTCATGGTTAGGAGTCTTAGCAGTGAAACTGGCCGGATCTGTGGATTTAATGGGTAGATGGGCCCCATCGTTATGTTTACTGAGGAAAGGATTAAGATTTGGGATGGACTCGTCAGCAACTTCGGAAGTGAAAGGATCTGCGCCACCCATTCAGAGACAGGACAGGTCAGAAGAAGCAGAGAGAAAAGCAGATTAGAGGAAAGAAGTGGAAAAACAGATTGTTAGTAAGAGAAAAAAAAAAAATCAATAACACTATCGTAAACCCCTATATAGACCCTTTAATGCAGGAACTTTACATTTTGTCCCAAATTAGCAAGCTACCAATCCACAGGATACGCAAGAAACCAGAAATGGGTTGGAGTTCTAACTTTTGCAATTTTAGACCATCTTTTTTTTTTTTTCTTTATTCTCGAACAATAACCAAAACATATAGTGAACACTAAAAAAAGGGGTCTTTTTGCTCCATCCATGCTCGCATTGGGAGATAACAGTGGTCTGTCACAAGTGATGATCACACGCATCACCTCCCAAGCAGAGGTGGAATACCCCTTTAAAATCCACCATACGCTCTGGTTTCCCCATCATGGAGCCGGCAGTAATGTTACATATATGACAAGTGTTCCCAGTTTGCTGGATTGAGCTCGGCTGCCCCCGAGCAGTGGAATATGACATGAAAGCTTTAATATCCTCATTTCCCATTTATGTTATACTGTGCATTTGTCCAGTTAATACAGAAAAGCTGACCTGATGCCCGGGGGCCACGTCAAGATTTCATTAAACCTTAACAGGCTTAGGATAAAGGTCCGGCACGCTACTTACCTCCCCACGTACTTGCTACTGGTGGCCCAGCGCTCAGCGGATGAACGGCTGGCTGGAAACTTGGCTGGATGTCAAGCAAGTCATTTGGCAGCTTGGAACTGCTGAGAGGAGAAAGTAGAAGCAGTGTTATGTCTGTGCCATTACACGCAGCCCACACATCTCGTCTGCAGCGGCCGCTGGGCCCAGATACGGACCATACAGGCGTCATCATTATCAGATCGCTTACTGGCAATCAAAGTCACGGAGGAGACCTGATCTAGGACAGACGGAAACTTATACAAGAACCAATACTAAGCCCCTGTCAAGAAATCAACGAGAAGTCGCTGCTGGGTCAATCACCAGTGGTAGAAATGGAGCTTATTTTCCATATTGCATTAGTCATGGTGGAGACAAAAGTCCTTTATCTTTTATCAGTGAACTTTAGCAAGAAGAGGAAGCCACCGATGACTGATAAAAAAAAAAATGTAAAAAGGTAATAAAAGCAATGCACTCAGGAGATCAGAGACAGGACACGGCAGGTGGAGATGATCCCTCGCACATGATCCCGACAGCCCTAAATCCACACAGTCAGGATCATCCGTGGCTCTAACCATGGTCTGTGTAGATCAAGGTTTGGCGTTGTTACTCTGTGGCAGCCACACCATGGCAGTGCATCCTAGGCGCCTCCTGTGATTACTAGACCTACATGTTATTCACCTTAAGACGCCGCAGAGGCCTAGTAATCACAGGAGGCTCCCAGATTAACACTGCCCTGGGGATTAAGTCATGCCTGCACAAGCACTGCGGATATGCCATAAATGACCGAAATTGGGCCACCCCTTTAAGAAAACATGATATAAAGAAATACCAAACTTAAGTGCAACGGTAGAGGCATTTTCAGCGCTGCAGGGGCCGGATTATCAGTCTTTCCGGACAGTTGGATTAGTTACATGTACAGGAGACAGAATAATAAGCAGGTACCTGTTTAATGAAGTCGGCGTTGAGAACAGGTCGATGGCGGCCGTCGTGTTTATGCTGCCGGCCGAGGACGACACGGGGGAGGAGGCGGTCGTACAAGCGTTGTGAGGCTTTTTGGAGAGCTCCTTAAGACGCTGTTCCTTGAGGAATCGAAAAATAAGTCACAAAAGGGGAAACAATGATAAGGGAAACGATAAAAAAAAAAATCTAACACCAGAGATAAGTTCCTGCAGATGAGGAGGGCGTCTCACCGACTCGACTCCTGCACAGAAAGGGGACATTACCTTTAATGCCTTCAGCCGGGCCTGCTCCTCCTCCAGAGCCGCCTGCTTTTCCCTTTCATCTACCCTGGTGAGAGACAGACCTGTACTGGCGAGGGATGAAACCGCGTTGGAAAGCGTCGTCGCCCTGTGAGGAGGGGAAACGGATCATTTATGAGGTGGGAACAGTACGTGCAATCCCCCCCCCTCCCAAGTTATCTTACAGCCTGCACGGATACAAGGGTGATAAACAGTTAATGTGATCTCTGTCCTGGAGAATCAATTCCCAAACTAATCCGGTGGATTAAAACAAATGGCAGCAGCAGCAGACAAGCCCGGCGTACAGCGGAGAGTACAGCTATGGCGCAGAGAAACCAGCCAAGCAATGGACATCCAGATTTAATAGAGTCTCATCCGGCTGGAGGACTCCAGCGTCCATAAACCGGCTGGTGTCTGAAAACCAACACACCCAGGAGCTTAACCTTTCCCAGATTAACGCAGACGTGCGCACCCGAAGCCTCGGCAGCCGCCCGACGTGCCCACCAGGAGCTTCGGCAGCCGCCCGACGTGCCCACCAGGAGACTCGGCAGCCGCCCGACGTGCCCACCGGTAGACTCGGCAGCCGCCTGACGTGCCCACCAGGAGACTCGGTCTGGATATCTGCATGTTAGGGTCTCTCACCAGCAGGGATTAAGAGTCCACAGCAGTCACCCCTGTACCATGCACTAGATAAGAACACGTCCACAGGCCGCCGTCTGCGTCTACCTGCTTGCTGCCGTCGAGTCTTTGATTTTCTTCCCTTCCAGCGAGGCCAAGTGTTGTTCCAGGGCATCGAGTAGACTGCTTGGAGCCTGAGAAGATAAAGCATCCAAGTCAGACGAGCATCCGGCAGCGAAACGTTCACATCCAACTGCAGATTTATTCAGTAATATAACAAACCGGGGCTAGCACAAGAAAAAAAAGCAAGAAAGCAGACAGCTGGCACGGATATTCCACAGCAGCCGATAATGGCGGCAGCTAAATAGGAAAAATCAGCCCACAGCAAACAGTCATTTCCAACAGCTGAAGTCATTTTTGGTCACAACTTTTCTAACATAAAAGCTTTAAATTTTACTTGGGGGAGTGCTGAGTGCGTGGATTCTGATTACCTCTCTAGCAATCCTAACTTCAGTTCTCATTGAAATTTTGCTTGGTCTTCCAGACCTTATCTTGACCTCCACTGCTCCTAATAACTGCTATTTCTTAATTACATTTCAAATTGAGGAAAGTGAAACTTAAAAACGCTTTCCCATCTTCTTATAGCCTTCTCCTGCTTTGTGGGCCTCCATCATTTTCAGGGTGATAGGCAGCTGCTTAGAAGATCCCATGGCTGCTGTTTTTTGGCACAAGGTTAGAGGAGGCTGGGTTTTTATAAAGCTGAGTAATTTGTATCACCTGTCCTTTCCTAACGATTATAGTGAACAAGCCACGACCCTAACAGGCTGATTAAGGTCTGAAGCCTTGGTCACAGTTATCTGAGCACACAAATCTCAAAGGGTTTTAAAGCGTAAAAGATGAATATATATATATTTTTATCTTTTGCCTAAAATACAAAGAAAATGTGTCATCTGTAACTTTAGGCCTTTTAGAGATCATTTCATCATCAACTTGCTTAACTGCTCACAATAGTAATTTTGACCAGGGGTGCCCAAACTTTTACATTCCAATGTAAATTGGTAGCAACTAGGGTTGAGCATTCCGATACTTCCGATACCTGAAATCCAATGTAAGTCTATGGGAACAAAATATCGGAAGTACTTCCGATACTTACTTCCGATATTTTGTTCCCATAGACTTACATTGGATTTCAGGTATCGGAAGTATCGTAGCAACCAGATAAAATGCGAAAGTCTGTTCACATGGGTCAGGTCGCTGAAGCAATAATTAACAGTTTGCCACAGGCTACTAGACCCTAACTAAAGATTATAATAAAACATAACTATTAATCTAATTATTAACGAAGGTACTATTAAAATCCGCTAAGCTAGTGTGTATCCAGTAACAGGATATTAATAGGTAATCTGTGTAATCTTCTGGACTTATATCTGATATCCTTTTATTAAAGGGAGTTGGGGCGGCCGCTACCACTATCCTCATTCAGATTTTATACATACACCACTAACTAGCAACTAAAAATGACTCCTGGGCCTCCCAGACATGTTTCGCCAGCTAAACTGGCTTCATCAGGGTATGAGGCTGGACTAAGCAAGCACATGGGTAACCAGATCTTTTACAAGATTTGGTATGATGTCATCAGACAGATCGAGATCAACAAATCTGTCTATCTAGGTAGTTTTACTCTTTGGTCTAAGGGCCCCGTCTCACATAACGACACACCAGCGATCCCGACAACGATCAGGATCAATGGTGTGTCGCTACATGATCGCTGCTGAGCTGCCAAACAGGCAGCGATCAGGACAACGACACTGAGGGTAACGTCACCAAGTTACCCGCAGTGTACGTTGGATACCAGCGTGCTGATGCAGGGAGCTGGTAACCAAGGTACACGTCGGGTTTCCAGGCGCTGCGCGGTGCCTGGAAACCCGATGCGTACCTTGGTTACCAGCCCCCCTGCAGCAGCGCGCTGGTATCCAACGTACACGTCGGGTTTCCAGGCACAGCCCCGCGCCTGGAAACCCGATGTGTACCTTGGTTACCAGTAGATCGCTGGTCTCCTGCCTGTCACACGCAGCGATGCGTGCTGGCTAGTGGGAGACCAGCGATCAAAAAAAAAATACTGGCATTTCTGACACGACCAGCAATTCACAGCAGGGGCCTGATCGCTGGTACGTGTCAGACATAGCGAGATCGCTGTTTAGCAGCGATCTCGCTATGTAAGACGGGGCCCCATGAGAGGAGAAAGGTGGAGATATGATGTCAGGATGATCAGATTCCAACTCTTCCAGGGTCTGAATTGCCTCCATCTCTCTTCTATGAAGATCCCTCCCATCCCTGCTCTTACTCTTATGGTATTGATGTAGTGCTGCGCCGATTATTGAACGGCAATTGTTGTTTATCAGGTCGTTGAAGCATACCCCTAACGATCATTAACCAAGAGCCTGTCCTGTCATTACGCCGTCAGTCACCCCTTTGACAAAACGGCAGTACCAAGCAAGCAGCCTCCAAAACAGAGGCTGGATACGCTCACCAGCATGTTACGTCCGCCTGCCTCAGTCAATGATTATATTCTCGGTGTCAATACCCCAGAATTTATGATGAAAGCCACAGAAGGGTCCGACGAGCCGGTGGCGGCGTATCAAAGAAATCTCTACAGCTGAAGCCCAAACATCTGGACAGAGGAAACCTGGGAAATTCTTCACAGAGTGTTCATGAAACGCCACGAAGGGGAAAAAAATTAAAAAAAGTTCCCCTGACACATTCCTGTGGCTGTGAAGGAGAGGATTACAGTAACGAGTTCGTGCGCGGCTGCGGCTGTGTGATCTCCCACGAATGTGGCGGCAGAGAAGCCCACGCTGCTCTCCATAATCGACAAAGGAACCGCGAAGACTTGTGCGTCTCTGAGGTGGAGGGTTCATGTGTGACACACCGTTACGGGAAACCCCATGACAGAGCGGCCGTCATCGTGGAGTTCCCCAGAATCTCCGGGAGACCATAGTACCTAGAAACACACTATGAACTGACGTGTTCTCCTCTATATGCAGTGACATGACATGGAGACGTAGTCCAGAGGTACCAGACACGGAAAAACACGGATTTTGGTAAGATCTTACCTGTAAAATCCTTTTC
>VIAB01005943.1:55204-68115 GCA_009801035.1 Oophaga pumilio
ATGCATTTACATTTTGCATACACATTAACTTACTTTTTCAGTACTGCTGTGTAATATCCTCAAAGCTTCTGTATCTGTGTGCTAACTAAAGAATGTACTATCTTTGGGAGATATCATAGCTGCTAGTCTTCTCACACCAGCTCAGAGTAAATTTAAAATTACGACAGCGAGCCCGTAGAGTGGAAAATTTGTGAAAATAATGGATGCAACTCATATAATGGCCAGAAATAGAGTTCGTCATCATGTGCACAGGACAGATAATTCTGAAAATGTACTGAAAAGCAGTTATCCTATAAATTGTGATCCAATGTTGTTGAACATGTTAGAAGGTCCAATTTTTATTAAATACAGTAATATACTATAGCATTATACTATAGTATGTACTAGGATTTGCGCTATAGCGAGCGTCATGATGCCAACATTGAAACAACTGAAAAGATATTGAAGAAAGTTTGGTATTAAAGGAACTGTCCTAATTTGACAACATACAGTATGTCCTACTAGAGGAGATCTCCTCTGAAGGATACTTGGCATCACCATTATATTGGGACCTATATAATGTGTCATGTAATACCACATTTCCCCATTCATTGCTACGTAACTTCCAAAGTGAGGGCAGCTTAGGAGTCCAATGGGTTGTCAATCATTAAATGATTGCCGACCTTTCCTATAAAAGGATGCATATACAGAATGCATACACAGATAGTCGTCAACCACATGGTAAGACCACCCACGGTCTGAATTATACTGAATCTTTTCTCACAAACTCATATCAGTGTGTTCAACTCCTCTTGCTCTACAGCATGTTACCAGCAAATCTAACAGCAAATTCAATATGACAGATTAACTTAAAGAAATGTAACCTTTATATTTACCTGAGGATGATTAACGGATTTTGAGTATTTCTGAGAATCAGCTGCTGAAGAATCTTCAAAATAACATTTGTTATCATTTAAAGGAGATTGATCGAGGTAATTTTTATCTTTGTCATTCACAGCTTTATCTACGGTCAGGATATCCTTTATAGGCTCTCCTTGAGACATCTTTAGGGATCTATTATTCCATGTGACTGTAGCGTCATAGGAAGATGAGGCACCAGTTGATCTTCTATGGTAATATGGTAATGGAAGATCATTACTTGACATCTCATTTGTTAAATATTTCCATTCTGATGAAGATTTTATTCCTGATTGATTCTGAATTTGAGACTGGAGAATACTGCTTGGCCTTTGATTTGCTTTTCGCTCCATATACTCTACAAGAGCATTGTGCTGGATTTGCTTTAGCTCGGTCTTTGAAAGATTGGAAGATGAAAGTGTTCGTTCTTTGTCTGTAGACTTCATCCTATGCTCAACTAATTTGGCTTGGCTTGATACCTCATTATCCCATACTGGAAAAGGGTTATGTACTCCGAGATGGTCAAGTTTTTCAGGCTCAGAGTAACATAACTTTCTTTGCTCCTTTGTGAGTCGTTTTCTTCCTCCAATTCGAGAGATGATGAGCTTTTCTGGCTCCTCTTTTTTGTGAGTGTTGTCCACCACAGTTTTTGGCTGGACCAATTTAGCGTCATTTGAGCCAGATAATGAATATGATCGTACATGATCTATGGAAGGTCTTTTGGGAGCATTCCATTTTAGTCTTACAGGCAAACTCATCTGCAGGTCTTTTCTTTTGAACGATGTTTCTCTCAAGACCTTTTTCTGGGCAATCTTCAGTTGTTCCCTATAGTCATACATAAAACTCTCTTCGGATGAAGTTAAACCATCTGCGCTCTCGCATTCACTACACTCAATGACAGAATTATTTACAAGTTGTGAGTGACTTTTAGTTTTAGGGAGAGGTCTTTCTGACTCAGCTACTGGCATTGAAGCAGAGCTGCCAATTACCTGATGGCTCTTTGGTTCTTTATTTGAATCTAGAACCTTGGGCTGATGTTTAAAGTTTAGCATAACTAAAGAACTATTCCTTCCGCCAGCAAGATGATACAGCATTGGGGTTGAAGCCTTAGTAATCTTCTCACTAGTTAATTCACTTAAGTTAGAAGTTAAAGGCATAGTCATCTCTTGTTCTTGGGAAAGCAAAGGGATTGATTTTATAGTTGCATCTTTTTGGATGTGTGTTTTCGAGAACTTTTGGAGATCATCACGATTCAGTGATTTTGAAGCTTGTTCAAACAACTCTTCACTGGGCCTGCTGTAAAGTGTTTGGCATTTTTTTGCCTGCAAATCTTTGCATTTTATATCCCATTGTCCAACGCTGTCACATTCTTGGTCCTTCATGTTCTGGAATTCTGGTCGATATTGTTCTTCGCACATTTGAGAATGTGCCAGATCCTCGACTTCACAGTTTGTTCCTTCATCATTAAAACAATTGGTTTCTTGAGCTACCTTCCAAGATCCACTCCTAACTTCATTTTTCTCTAATTCTGGTTCATTGAGTGAACGTCTTGTGCTTTTGGTGGCTATTGCTTCACTCGGGCAATCAGTAAATAAATTCAATATATTGCTGGGACTTTGTTCTTCTCTTTCCACACTGTTCGGTTGGCATGTCTCTAAATCTTTTTGTTCATAGTCTGTATTTAACACGCAAGGGGAAATATTTTCATTGACAATACAATTAGCATTATGCGATTTAGCCAAATTACCCACAGAGGACAAATACGATGTAAAATAAGGATAATCCTTTTTCGACCGATTGCAGGATGTAACACTTGACTGTTCCCATTCTCCCTGTATAGAGTCTCTTACCCAAGTAGGGCTGTGATCTTCAATATAATGGCGACTAAATTTGTGTTCAGGGGAAGAAAGGTCACTTGTGCTTGTAGGGCTTCTCTTACTCTTGTGGCTGAAATTATCTTCAAGTTCCTTGTTTTTTTCGGACTGGTCAAAGTGCTGAATAGTGGTGGAATAATTATTTATTCTCACTAGAGGTCCCTGTGAGCTATTGCTTAACCTAGTGGTTCTATTGAAGGGATAATTTTTAGATGAACAATCTTCATAACCCACATTCTGTTGAAAATGTCTTTGGTCTGCTGCACTTGGATTATAAATAGCTTTGACATAGTCAGAGTCAAGATAAGAAATCTGTTCGGCATTTAAGTGACAACTAGCATGTTGGAATGGCTGATAGTCTGTAACGTAGGAACTACCGGAAAATGAACTGTAGGCCGAGTCCACCACAGCAGCCATAGTTTTTATAGGTGAGGAACTCAGAGCACAGCCATCTGAGATCAGTTTATGCTGAAGATCAGAAATATCACCTGTACTTCTTATACTCCAGTTTTCTACTGCATTTCCAAATGAAGACATCACTAAGGGAAGGAGGGTGGGATTTTTGCAAGGTTAAAATATTGAAGATTCAGTCAACAGCCATTTTCTTTAACTTTCATGTTCCAATATATTGTCCTAAAGAGAAAAGAAATAAATTATCAATTGAGAAAACAAATCAAAATGTATTTTACATCATGTACTTTAGTGGTTATTCCCAAGATCACAACTTATGTATCCATAAGATAGGTAATAAGTGTCTCATTGTTTAAGATCCCACTACATATGCATAACTGCCACTGCATTCAAAACAGCATATACTGCCGCTCTTCAACCAGTTCAAGTGAACCAAACAAATTTACTTCTTTAGGACAAATAGCAATGGGGAACACATAAGAGCAATATTATATAATCTGCTTGTAAAATGCCTGAACCACTTAAGTAATACATTGTGCACTTGAGTCCTCAATTTTTTCTAAACTCTTTATTGAACTCTCAGCTCAAAAGTATACAACAAATCAAATATAGAAAGGTTTTTCATGGCGTACATTCTTGTAAAATTAACATGTACAAGACACGTGTACTCAATATCCATTCGTCCCCAGCTCGTGACTCAACTTCTCTCCAGCATTAGGAATCAGAACTTTGGAAACATATTGGCTCAGATCACTCTACCAAGGTCAAAATGTAGGTGTGACCTGAAGGTATTAGAAGAATAGGAGGTCATAGGAGAAGCAACTCATCCTTCCCACACTTTAGTACATTTTGTAGGACATCCTCTATTTTGCATATCAAGCTTTCATAGGGAATTGTCATATTAATTAAATTCTTTCATTGAGAAAAGAAAGGGGTCTATGCCCATCCACTTGAGGACAATCACCTTCCTGGCCAGGAAGAGAGCTTCCTGTAGAAAGATATGAATAAGATGGGTCCCATAAGAACTTTAAGATACCCATGAAACAGATCTCTGGTGTGTGGGATGGTTATTCCCAAAATGTCTTCCAGTAATTCCAACACCTCTCTTCAGAACAAATAGATCCAAGGGTATTGCCATGCCATGTGCAAACAGTCTGTGCCAGACATTCTGCACCAATGACAGAGTGGCATTGCCTACCCATTTTCTGAAGCCTTTAAAAAGATTTAAATAAGATTGGTGTAAGAAGTATAGCTGTACCATTTTATTTACTGCAGAAGACACAAGCATCTTCTCCCAATCTTCCAGTTAAATGTGGTTATCCTAGTAATCCACCTCTCTTCAACAGAGTTGTTTTGAGGCTACTTTCATGCTTGGCAAGTGTGTTTATAACCTTAAAATCAGCACATTAGGTTCTTGGGTCATGAGAATGCCTATCATAGGAGGGTTTGAGTTTGGCTACCAATTAAGGAGAACTGACTGTGTAAAACGTGTCAAAGTTGCAAATATTCATAGAAGAAAGTGCTATAGATATTATTTCTTCTTGCAAATTGGGATAATAATGATTTAATGGAGTTTTCTAGATAGAGGTCACCTAGGGTGGTAACATTAAAAGATTTCCAAAATGCTGCATCTTCTTCTACAGGTAGATGATGAAACAATGGGTTGCTTCATAATGGAGCCATAGATGGTAGGCCCTTATGACAACCTAAGCTGCGAGAGAAAATGACCGGATGTTCAAGTATTGGCCAAAATGAAATGGTTTGGAGATAGTTTGCCAAATAGTACTTGGGTTTTGATGGGGAAAGTAAAGCCAACCAGAATTTGAGAAATCACAGCTGGCCAACCCCAAAATCTAAATAAAAATCATGTAGTGCCATTCCTCTGGAGTCCTCAACTTATAAAGTTATAATAGCTATAATGGGGATTCTGTCGAAATCACCAAAAAATATATTCAGATTGAAACCCTCAATAGTGACAATCAGTTGAATGAAGTGGATGGAGTCACTGTGGACACTGTCTGGCTTCTGACTTGTCTTTTTCAGACATGTACAAACACATGGTTAACCGTCTTTAAAAGATGTTTTTGTTCCTTTCTGAATATTTGAAGCATAATGCTAGACTCATCAAGACAGGCGTTCTTTATGCCAGTCTTGATGCGGGGTGTGCATATGTCTTTTCATAAATCAGGAGCGCCCCTGCTGGAGCAATATTTGTGGTGTAGTAAACGCCTACACTTGTCATGAATCGATGTGTCAGTTGCCACATGCCATCATAGCTCTGCCCATTTCAGAGGAGATGGGAAAAACGGTCATAAAGATGTCAAAAGTTGCAGAATTTCTAAGCAGATACGAATTGCACCCAAATTTTGAGACTTTTTAAAGTTTTACGTCAGAATTCTGGTGTGAAAGCTTTAATGAATCTGGCCCATTAAAGGGATCCTGTCACCAGGAATAATGCTGTTAACCTGCAGATATGAGGTCCTGGCCATGACTGACAGCCGTCTGCAATGTAGAGCCAGTGTCAGGCAGGGCCGGGTGTGCAGTTACAGCTGCCGCTCTGTATACTCAGCAATTACTGAACCAGCGCCACCCCCCATGACTGAATACCGAATGCTAGCAATGAAGTGACGTGGCACTACTGGTATGGTGCTCAAGTAGGGTTCCAAACCAAATATTATGATAAAAAAACCCTGGCACTCAACTTTTGGAGATGTGAAGTAAATTTAATGCAGTCAAAAATGTAGTACAGAATCCACAACGACCGGCGGATACCTCGTTAGACCATGCACCAGGCTCCACTCTACTAAAACCGGTATGTTCTGAAGCCCTGACACCAGCACTATATCTGATGTGGACACGTCAGTCACTTACTTTCTCTCTGTACCACAGATACAACTTATTACAGGAAACAAGGCGGGTGCTCCATAGCATACAGTGCCTCTCTTATTTAAAGGTACGGGCATACTTTTAATCCAACATATAATGAGATCATACAATTAATTTTAACTCATACCTTTGTCGTAGTCACGTCGGTCACTTACTTTAATTATGTACCACAGATACAACTTACCATAAGAAACACGGCGGGTGCCCCACGGGATACAGTGCCTCCCTGATTTAAAGGTATGGCCATACTTCTGATCTAATAATTAATGTTATCATATAAAATGTAGACCACATCCTCTTTCCAAAAAAACAGAACAAAACGGTCACCTAACTCTACGAAGCCAGTAATAAAATCATTGATGGGTGCCTCACAATAATCACTTTTAATAAAATCAATCTGTCACTTACACCACTTTTATTTGTTCAACAGGATGCAACATTTAAGAGCCTCAGTGTGTCATTCTCCTTAATAAATACACCGTACCAAAACAGCAGTCGGGTAGGTTCTTTACCTTATTTTTCCCCAATACCACTCCCTCCTCGAAATAACCTGTGTTTTCCGAATGTAAATATGGAGTATTATTCTATGTATATCTTTCTATTATCGATAGGTTTCAGTTTCTGAGGGATTACCACTCTCCGTGTGACTTACAAGATCACACACTTTCTCTTATATTCATTATTGGTATGTTTTATTTTATTTTGTTTGATTCCATCAGTTATTTCATTTGCATTCTTTGTTTCCATTCTTAGTACACCGATGAAGGTCACTGACCGAAACGTCTGGATTCTGTACTACATTTTTGACTGCATTAAATTCACTTCACATCTCCAAAAGTGGAGTGAAAAGTTTTTTTTATCTGAATACTGAATGCTGGCGGGGAGAATAAAGATAATTTCCTCCCCACTGCGTGCAGGCGCCGGACAGCATCATAACACTGTTAACCTACAGATTTAGGGTTAATCTGCAGGTTAACAGCGTTATTTCTGTCGACAGGTTCCCTAGAACTTGATAATTTAGCTTTTTGCTTTTGTTTTACTACCAACATCAGAATCGTCCACATACAGAGCAAATACATACTTGTAAATAAGCCCCTAAAGCCATGTTCACACCCTGCAGATTCTTTCCACATTGCAAACTTAAAAAATATACAAGTAGATTTGCATGCACAGTATGAAAATTCTTCATAGTTCATAGCAGGTGAAATCCATAGCTTTATGCAAGGAATAAGCAACTGATGGAAAATGTTCCTGATCGGCCTATAAGAGATCTAGAAAGAGCCGAGTACAGACCAACCACTGAGCTCGGCGATCTAACATTCATCACTTTAGATGACAGCTGTGTTTTTTTCTCAGGGGGCAGCCTGTACTAAATGTATGGACAGCTTTAAATAATATATCTACTCTGACACAGCTAAGATCCCTTTTATTCTGTCAGTACAACATGTACAACCTAGAATCCTGTGCCAAGATGGAGGATTTCTTAGTCGTTTCCTCAGTTATATAAAACGATGGCATTGTTATCCTAATCTGCTAAGTGATTTGGTAAACCTGCAAATATCCATCACTAAAAATGTCAAAAATGTGCTGGCTGTATCAGTGGTCACATATCAGATCCAGGGCCATTTATACATTCCAGACCAGTCCTTAACCTACGTGGGAAAATGCTTTTCTACCAGGAAATAAACATATTTATCAATAACGGAGTTTTCCCATGAACAAAGTTCATTTTAAACAACAGATCTTGGAATAATAATAATTTCCGCTATTGGATGTTTCTGTGCTGTGATAATCTTATAAATGTGCCCCTGTTGTGTAATGTCTGTGTCTGACCGTGCAGGGACATGGTCTGATCATACCACAGCTCCTGGGCAAAGAGGAAAGGAAAAGGGAGTATACACACATCCTAGTATGGGATCACAGCTGATTCTTTCCTTGAGATAAAATATTTTTTAAAAAGTCATGGAATTGCTTTATCTCACAAAAAGAATCAGCTGTGACCCCATGCTATCATCCTGTCTGTATACTTTTTTGTTTTCTCCCCTGCCCAGGAGCTGTGTTATGAACAGACCATGTTCCTGCACGGTCAGACACAGACATTACACAGCACATATCAGGTGCACAAAATTATCTCAGCACAAAATTTTTTTTTAATTTTTTTTTTAAACACATCCAATTGTGGAAATTATGTATTGAGTAAAATCTACTTTAAAATTAACTTTGTGGGAAAAACCCCTTTAAAATCCTTGGAATTATTTATTGGCCTGGTTTTTATGTGAATTTGTCATTCAGAGACTCACACTTGATGTGCAGCTCTTCAAATATCAGCTCTTGGTTTGGTTTTGAGTACAACCCATACAAGTTTTTCTAAAAATGAAAAACAGTAAATGTACATTCTGACTACAGGACAACTAGACTCCCTGCCATATGAGTCGTCAAATGAGTTTTTCAATTCTATACAAATTACCAATGTACGTCTGTAGCCAAAATGCTAATTCTACCCATTTATGGTATTCACTTCACCCTGGCTCCCAGCAGCTCCACTTCTGGCCAGGTACTCGACACAACAGAGCACTTCTGGTGACGGCACATCATTAAAGCTGTGGGGCTGGCTGACAGTGCCAACCTCCTCCTCCGTTTATGAATCGGCCTTGGCAAAAAAAAGGGTCTGGGCAGCTATTAAAATGAGCAGTCTGTCCCTTTCATACACCTTTAATGATGTAAATCTATGTTACACGCCAGGCAGAGCTGCTGGAAGTGAGAGTGAAAAGGGGACATTTGGTGGAGCTTTGGTAACAAAAGAACACAACCACCCAATTTTTATATATTTTTTTAACTTAACGCCTTATCAACTTATTGCCATTCTTTTCAAACTGTTCTGATACGGCTTAAAGAACAAATTGTCCACTCTCTTTAAATCATAGATAAAGGCTGATTACAATTTTCTCTTAACCTTTTTGCTTATGCATTTTAAGAAGTCATTGCAGCAAGTTTTTCCATACTTGCACCACCACCCTGATTGTCTATTGCATTCTGCACTTCTTATACATGGTGTAGTTACCGTCAAGTAGTTTGGCCTTTTATTTGCTTCTTGATTCCAAGATTTTACATTACATTATTTTCCTCTATGCTCTTCTATCAGTTCCATAATGCACCAGCACAAGCATCACATTGGTCACTAGTAACAATGTGATAATCCTACCCTCTATATTTTCCTCAATTATAAGTATACCCAGTCAAGAAGCTGAACTCTTGGCTTCCGCATAACTACTGTGTGACAGGAGCTGTGCAGTCATCATCAGTCTCTGTAATAGAAATTTATGTCATCCCCTGTTGACCGGAGAACTTGAACTTCAGTGGTACAGTCCATGCACTTTCATTATACAGGCAGTTCTTGTAACTAAAATGGTGATTCCCTTCTGACAGCATAAAGCAATGTAACTCCTAGGAAGTGACCATAAGATCACATAACCTAATTTAAGATTAGAATACTGTGAATCTTGAGATAGAAATAAACAGTTCAATAAGGCAGTAATATCAGGACCATCTTGAGATACTTGTGACAGTATGAGTTTAATGCATAATATGGGAAAAAAATGCTTCCAAGATTAATTGGTGGCTGATTATAACTGGAAGAGTATGGAATAGCCAACATTCTCATTTTTTACATGGTTTAATGGATGTGTCTTGTATCACTTTGTTCAAAATTTTCACCCGGTTTTCATGATTTTAGGGGAAATTGCTTTTAATCCATCTGGTCAACAACAAGAAGGAGTGCGTGCGCAAACAGGGGAATCGCTAAGGTCTCAATACGACTTCTTACTGGTTTATCAAAGGAGAAAGAACAGGAATGTATTTGTTTTTCAGTAAAGATTAACAGGTGCATTGTATTGTTTCTGGTAAACACAGACTGTGGGAAGTAAGCACTAGGATTTTCGTAAAACAAGCATTGCTATTCATGATAAAGTAGCACCGACTGGATCCTGATGGCTTTTATTATTAGTTCAGATAATGCTCGGGATGACCAGCCAACATCCCCAAAACAATCTAGTCAGCCTATTTCCAAATAGATCTACTAGGTACATGTAATTTGTAGTCAAAAAGCTGTTTCTATCTTAACTAATGGAATGTAGCTAATTAAGCTGTAGCATGGTATTTCAAGGGCAATAGACTTTCATGGGCAATAACCGATATTACAACTTAGGCGATGTTCACACGTGCAGTAGTGAGCCCTTGGAATGGATCCAGCAGCAATCCGATGATAAAAAAAAGTTGTGCAGACATGTCTTTAGTCCGTTTTTGACTAGTTTAACTAATCTCTGCTGGATATTTTTTCTTTTTCCATTAAAGTCTAAGAAAACGGATCCGTTAATCAGCCATATGTTTTTCTTTCAATTGTAACTGATCCGTTTTTTGCTTACGGGATCCAGAGAACATTGCCTTAGCCCCTTTTAGTACATGGCATATCGAGGACTTTAGGACACATCATATTTTACTGTTTTTGGCTTTCTGCGTTCGAGTCATAACCTATATACAGTATCAGTAAATTATTTTGATACATAAGGGGCATCATGTCTCCAGCCAAGACTTGTTTTTAGTGTATTGAAAACATATAAAATGTTCGTTTCTGTATCAATTCCATAATTCCTAGTTTCAAGATCTCCACTTGCATCCTTAAATAGGACCTTTCATGGTTTATTCCCAAGAGCTAAAATTCTGTCCTGGTCATGTGATGGACACCGCTGCATAACTTGGTACCCATACTGGAACTATAATCAGCCCTGGAACTGTGCGTCCATCACACGAACTGAAAGGATCTTTGTCCAATGAATGTGAGCACGTCCTGATAGTGGATAATTACACATAGGAGACTATGTACACACGTGGTCAAAATTGTTGGTACCCCTCGTTTAATGACAGAAAAACCCACAATGGTGACAGAAATAACTTGAATCTGACAAAAGTAATAATAAATAAAAAAAATCTACGAAAATGAACAAATGAACGTCAGACATTGCTTTTCAACCATGCTTCCACAGAATTAAAAAAAAAATAACTCATGAAATAGGCCTGGACAGAAATGATGGTACCCTTAACTTACTATTTTGTTGCATAACCTTTTGAGGCAAACACTGCAATAAAACTATTCCTGTAACTGTCAATGAGACTTCTGCACCTCTCTACAGGTATTTTGGCCACTCCTCAAGAGCAAACTGCTCCAGTTGTCTCGTGTTTGAAGGTTGCCTTTTCCAGATGGCATGTTTCAGCTCTTTCCAAAGATGCTCAGTGGGATTTAGGTCAGGACTCATAGAAGGCCACTTCAGAATAGTCCAATGTTTTCCTCTTAGCCACTCTTAGGTGTTTTTAGCTGTGTGTTTTGAGTCATTATCCTGTTGCAAAAACCATGACCTGCGACTGAGACCAAGCTTTCTGACACTGAGCAGCACATTTCTCTCTAGAATCTGTGCAGGGTACAATGAAATCTCAAGACTATCAAGGGATTCTAGACACCCTGTGCCAGATGCAGCAAAGCAGCCCCAGAACATAACAGAGCCTACTCCATGTTTCACAGTAGGGACAGTGTTCTTTTCTTGATATGCTTAATTTTTCTATCTGTGAACATAGAGCTGATGTGCCTTGCCAAAAAGTTCAATTTTTGTCTCATCTGTCCATAGGACATTCTCCCAGAAGCTTTGTGGATTGTCAACATGTAGTTTGGCAAATTCCAGTCTGGCTTTTTTATGATTTTTTTCAACAATGGTGTACTCCTTAGTCGTCTCCCATGAAGTCCAATTTGGCTCATACAACGAAGTATGTTGCGATCTGACACTGATGGTTCCTTGAACTTCAAGTTCACCTTTAATCTGTTTAGAAGATTTTCTCGGCTCTTTTGTTACCATTCATATTATCCGTCTCTTTTATTTGTCATCAATTTTCCTCCTGCAGCCACGTTCAGGGAGGTTGGCTGCAGTCCGTCCCATGGAGCTTACATTTCTGAATATGTGCAACTGTAGTCACAGGAACATCAAGCTGCTTGTAGATGGTCTTAAAATTTTTACCTTTAACATGTTTGTCTATAATTTTCTTTCTAATCTCCTGAGACAACTCTTTCCCTCGCTTCCTCTGGTCCATGTTGAGTGTGATATACACCATGTCACCAAACATCATTTTGATCATCTGTAGCCCTATATACAGGCCCACTCACTGATTCCAAGATTGTAGACACCTGTGATGCTAATTAGTGGACACACCGCGATTCAACATGTCCCTTTTGTCACATTATTTTCAGGGGTACCATCATTTCTGTCCAGGCCTATTTCATGAGTTTTATTTTTTTTTAAATTTAAAGCATGGTTGAAAAGCAATGTCTGACTTTCATTTGTTCATTTTCATAGATTTTTTATTTATTATTACTTTTATCAGATTCAAGTTATTTCTGTGACCATTGTGGGTTTTTCTGTCATTAAATGAGGGGTACCAACAATTTTGTCCACGTGTGTAATAAAGGGATATTGCCACCTGATATGTGATGGCATATTGATAGAATCCTGACAATGATGGAGCAGCAGGGATGCTTAGTGCTGCACCCTCTTGATAGTTCCCTGCACAGAATCCTGCTGGTATCAAGCAGGGAAAAACTAAGACATGACCCAACTGATTTTTTGGAAGGATGCATCACATCATTGTGGCTGTCGACAGTGGCTTCCTTCTTGCTATGGGGAGCACTGTGGATGGAATAAGTGGGAGTGGCGATGCAATGTGGCAGAACCTGACGCTGAATTAAAACTGGAAAACAATATTTATTTTAACCCCTTAACGACCGCCGATACGCCTTTTAACGGC
>VIAB01005944.1:46200-58865 GCA_009801035.1 Oophaga pumilio
CGCAATGCTTCCCTGTGCCCCCGGTACACTGCGATCATGTTTGACTGCTGTTTGACCCATTATGTTTGTCCGTGACTGCTCCTGGCACATAGTGCCGGGTGTCAGCTGTGATAATCAGCTGACACCCGGCCGCGATCGCATGGGACGTACTATCCAGTCCATGGTCATACGGGCCCAGGTACCATGGATGGAATAGTACGTCCGATGGCAGAAAGGGGCTAAAGGTTTGCTTATGACCTCATCAAGAGTGCCAGCCAAAGGGGGCGTGGCCTGACTGCACATGGAGCGGGTATGTGGATTTAGAGCTCTTATCTCCCTTGCTTTGAAAGTGGCTCACAGCAGCATCTAGGCTAAAAATAGCTCACCAAGCTCCTAAATCCCCGAGGAGTGGAATGCTGAGGGTCGGTGGCAGAGACGGGGCCCACCAGCCAAGCTGACAGACTTTCTCCAGGGACACTGAGGCAGCTCCCACAGTCAAGATGGGGCCGTCCCCTTCTTTCTCTGCCTCTCTCTCCCAACGCCGGCAACCGAAGGACACAGAGCTGGAAACTGATGACAGGATGATTGATCCCCCGCTGACAGAGAAGTCCATGCAGAGGCTGCTCTCCTCTTTTAGAGCTTCTTTACAGGAAGACTTTAAAGGTATGCTGGCTACATTAAAAACGGACATAGATGCATTGTGGGAATGCACCGCACATATTGAAGGGAAAATGGCGGAATATGTCTCCTCTCACAATAATCTAATTGATGCTAATGCAGCTCTGGAGGATGAAATCTCTTTTCTGAAAGCCAAGGTTTATGACCTAGAGGATAGGTCTCGGCGAAATAATGTAAGGGGTATCCCTGAATCCATTAAAGATGGGGAATTACAAGGATACTTCCAAGAGCTGCTGAAAGAAGTTACCCCAGATGCAGACCCCAGAGATCTTTTGGTGGACAGAATCCCTAAACCCAGGAACCTCAATCCACTGGCCTTCAGAGATACTCTGGCCCGTATACATTTTTATAAAACCAAAGTAAGTTTTCTATATAATTGGAGGGGGAAACCTGCTCTATCTACCCACTTTTACAACCTTTTTTCGGATCTATCTGCCTCGACCTTGACAAAAAGAGTTTGCAGATGCTGCCAAGATTTTAAGAGACAATAACATTCCTTATAGATGGGGTTTTCCTGTAAAGATGATCATCCACCATAATAGCACGACTCATGTTTGTTTCCCAAGTGGAGAAGCTTTTGCATGCTTGGAAACTGCACTCTGCCCCTCCAGATTTTCAATCTGTTTAGACGAAGTCCCAGAAGAAACTAAATATAGACTGGTCTATGGCCTGACTGTTTTTATTATATGGCTTTTACTTTTTTTAATCAGCCCTCCTGAACAGACATAATATGGCTTTATAGTTGGCCTAGTAATTTGCATCCAAAGCAGTGGTTGCTGACGCTTTACCTACGTGTTCTGATATCCCCAACTCACATGTTTAGTGAGTCATGTTTTCTCTTGAGTATTTTTGCCTTTTTAGGCAATTTTTTTTGTTATTTGCGGTTATTATCTCTGCATGTTGTGTGTATCCAATGTCGACTTTTCCCTTTCCCTGGCCTGACTGATTTTTTCTTTGCAGATTAGTTTTGCAATAGTTAACAATGGATATTCAAATTTTGTCATTAAATGCTAGAGGTCTGAATTCCCCCTTTAAAAGGGCGCTAATGTGGAAAGAACGGATTAAAAGTCAATGTGATATAGCTTGTATTCAAGAAACCCACCTTAGTAAAAAGGATAATTTTCACATTTACCATAAAACATTTCCCACTTCTTTCTTTGCTAGTGGAGATTCTAAAAAGGCAGGGGTGTTTATTTTTGTAAAAGATTCGGTGCCCTTTAAGCTGACAGATGTGGTGTTTGATCCAGGAGGAAGATATATAATTTTGACATGTAAGATTAATGGAGTAGTCTATACAATTGGTTCCATTTATGCTCCAAATTCAGCCTAAATTACATTTATTAAGAAGTTCCTGCAGAAAGTGTCTGAAGTAGCTAGAGGGTTTCAAGTGCTATATGGAGATTTTAATATCCCGTGCTCCACCCGCTTTGATTGCATATAGGAGAGAATTGGGTCATGTAATAGATAAACTTTTTTCATGATATATGGCGGTATTTTCATGTGAATGAAAGAGACTTTACTTTTTTTCCAACAGACATCATTCCTATAGTCGAATTGATTATTTTTTTAATTGATATTAAATCTCTTCCCCTCTGTACTGATGCACGAATAGGTCTAATTTCCTGGTCGGACCATGCTCCGGTGACCTTAATTCTAAGGGCCCATTTGACCAAGGTTTCTCCCCCTTCCTGGCGACTTAATACCCATTTGTTGGCTAAAGAGGGTATTACACACTCCCTTACTGAGGAATTGGAGAATTACTTTAAATTTAATGATACTGGGGAGGTCTCTGATGAATCTCTGTGGCTGGCGCATAAGGCATTCATGAGGGGGGTCTTTATAAAAATTGCGTCCTTTGAGAAAAAACAAAAAGCTAAAGCTATAGATGACTTACTTGGGAAAATCGGGATGTTGGAGAATTTGAATAAAGTCTCCTCCTTGTCTAATACTGTTCAAGAGATCCTAACCTGCAGACTGCAATTGCACTTTTTATCGCCAACTAATTTTAATCCAATTTTCCCAACTATGAAGTCAACACTGTTCGTATGGAGGCTCTGGGTGGGATCGGGTGACCTTCCATCCCTCGCAAAAATTTTGGTTAAAGCAGTGGAGGTCCATATCCCACACCTCAATTTGAGCAATTGGTATAGGTTGGGGGTCACTTCCTTAGCAGACTAATTTAATAACAAATCACTTATTTCATTTGAATCTCTGGTGAAGACCCATAAATTAGAATGGAATTTTTTATCAATACCTCCAGGCAGACACTTCCTTGCTCCCCTCCAATTATTTCATTAGGAAACCTAGTATATCTTTATTTAGGAAGTACTTTGATCATATGGATACTATTTCGAGAGGACTGTCTAAAATCTACTGGGTTTTGACCTCATCTGGTCATGTAGAAAGCTGGCTGTATATGGCGAGATGGGAATGAGATCCTGGACTTTCTTTTTCGATTGGGGATTGGCAGGAAGCCTCGAGCTGCATACTTAAATCTTCACGTTGTATAAATCATTTAGAACAATTGAAAAGGGTGCATATGAGATGGTATTTGACCCCAGATACACTAGCTCATAGTTCTCCAAGTCAGTCTCCTTTGTGCTGGAAGGGATGTGGATCTGTGGGGTCTTTAGCTCATAGCTTCTGGTATTGCCCCCTGATTCAAGTGTTCTGGGCAGGTGTTTTAGATTTAATATCTGAGCTAATAAATGTCCAAACTGTCCCTTCTTCTGCCCTAGCAGTTCTAAATATGGGCGCTGATTGCTTTCCCAGAGACCATAGGAATACGTTGGTACATGTCCTTATTGCTGCTAGACAATGTGTTGCAGCTACGTGGAGAGATCCGTTTCCTCCATCCCTGTCTCAACTCTGTGATAAAATCAATACTCATTTTCATCTGGAGTTTCATCTTGCTCCAAGCTATACAGTGCCTTGCGAAAGTATTCGGCCCCCTGGAACTTTTCAACCTTTTCCCACATATCATGCTTCAAACATAAAGATACCAAATGTTAATTTTTGGTGAAGAATCAACAACAAGTGGAACACAATTGTGAAGTTGAACGAAATTTATTGGTTATTTTAAATTTTTGTGGAATTACAAAAACTGAAAAGTGGAGCGTGCAATATTTTTCGGCTCCTTTACTTTCAGTGCAGCAAACTCACTCCAGAAGTTCATTGTGGATCTCTGAATGATCCAGTGTTGTCCTAAATGACTAATGATGATAAATATAATCCACCTGTGTGTAATCAAGTCTCCGTATAAATACACGTGCTCTATGATAGTCTCAGGCTAAGTGCAGACGTTGAGGATTATTTGCGTTTTTTTCGCGTTTTTTCGCGGGAAAAAACGTGTCAAAAACGCATGTATTAAGCATCCTATCATTTAGAATGAATTCCGCAATTTTTGTGCACATGGTGCGTTTTTTTCCGCAAAAAAAACGCATTGCGGAAAATCTAGCAACATGTCCATTAATTTTGCGGAATTCTAGCGTTTTTCCCGCTTTATTATTGACCTAGAAAGTTCAGGAAAAAATCGCGGTAAAAACGCGTCAAAACCGCGCAAAAAAAACGCACCAAAAACGTGCAAAATCCGCGCAAAAAAGTCCGGTTTTGCTCAGGAATATTCTGCAAACATTCTGCAAACGTGTGCACTTAGCCTCAGGGTTCTGTTTCAAGCACAGAGAGCATCATAAAGATCAAGGAACACAACATCTTTATCTTTATGTTTGAAGCATGATATGTAGGAAAAGGTTGAAAAATTCCAGGGAGCCGAATACTTTCGCAAGGCACTGTATATCCAGATCCAAAATCAACAAGTCGTGAAAACGCTGGTCCTCTTCGAAATGTGCTACTCCCCTCTCTCCTTCCTCTATTTAAGACTCTGGAACTTTATATTGGTTTTACATGATTAGATATAATACCAGTGATTATCGGTCAGATTTTTCCCCCTCCCCCTTCCTAATGGCTTCCCTTTTCCCGTTCTTTCAATGCTAAGCTGTACATGTTCTGTATCTCTTAATGTTGAGACCCATGAACATACTTTATTTTTGTATTGTCTGTATCGTTCTATTGTTCTTGTAATGTTTGATGTTCTTCAATTGAAAAATTTAAATAAAGATTGGGAAAAAAAAAGTAACAGCCAAACAAATTAGCCGCACAATATGCCAACAGCAAACAATAATAATATTCTACCGCTGCCTGCGACTTCTTTAGATGGAAATCAATTCTACTGAGAGTTCTTATCCCGTTAGTTAACCATACCTAATCGCATTATGTGATTTTAATAAATTAGTGCATTATTCCCTTTTATTAAGTGTAGTTAAAGGGGTATTGTATTCTCCAAGACCATATCCCAATATGCAGTAGGTGTAATAATATTAAAAATTCCTCCAATTAGAAAAGTAGTATAGTTCTTCTAATTCACCATGTCTCTTAAAATCAAGTGCAGGCATTGCAGGGCCTTAAGGGTATGCCACACTAAGCGAGATTGCTAACGAGATCACTATTGCGTCACCATTTATGACGCAGTAGCGATCTCGTTAGCGACTTAGCTATGTGTGACATGTAGCAGCGATGTGGCCCCTGCTGAGATGTCGCTGATCGCTCATGAACGTTCTGAATCGCTGAGTGTGACACCCTTTATGAACGACTTTACCAGCGTCGCAGGTGGGACTAGGTTTTCCCAACGACCGCAGAGGTCGTTATACAGATCGCTGATGATGTGTTTGGAATCACAGATCGCTGATGAGATGTGTTTGGAATCACACAGCTAAGTCGCTAACGAGATCGCTACTGCATCATAAATGGTGACACAGTAGTGATCTCGTTAGCGATCTCGCTTGCGATCTCGCTTAGTGTGGCATACCCTTTAGATATCCATAGTAACCACCACTGATACAGTGACTGTTAATTAGCTAGTTGCTAGTGGTCTCAAACATGGATACCTAAGGTCCTGCAATGCCTGCACATGAGGAAAAGGACATAACGAATCAGAAGAACTATACTATAAACCTAATTGGAGGCATTTGCTAATATTATTATTACACCTACTAAATATTGGGATAGGTTCTTGGAGATGGCAATACCCCTTTAATAGAAAATAAAATTTAACAGGCTTCAATCTAGATTTTTTTGCCTTTTGGCAAACTGTAAATATAATCAATTATCTCTATGTGGACTGTGGAACAGTTCTCTACAGTTCATAATTTGTCCAGATGGGCACAGAAAACTAGAGGACTGAACAATTGGACACGGTCAGAGAGAAGACACAAGCGGAGATCATTTGACTTCTAATTGTATTCTATGGCCCCCTCGGTGGATCGTCTGAATTCCGTTTTTTAGGTGGAATTCAGATAGACCCACAGAGAAGCACTGCAGAAATGAAGGGTGAACAGTCATTGTACTATAAAAGAAGGCACTTATCTATGGATACTTAATGCTATACCATTTTAAAAGCGTTTTACCTTTCCTGAACACTGCAAATGTTCACCAGGAACAGACAAAGAGGTAACAAACATGGTTACGCATCTCAAAAGAAAAACCGTTCCCATCAAGCTACAAAGTCGACGTAAAAGGATAGACCTGGAAAAGAGGAAAACAAAATAGACAGTCAGATGCACGTTTATTGTGTATTTTCTTCTTATCCTCAATTCTATATGCAAAAAAATAATTACAGTAAGAGTAATTATTCAGAATCATTACTTTAATGAGCAGCTTATTGAGTAACTAAACATTAACAGTGGATTTTTTCATATTTGACAGAAACTTTAATTGCCTAGTTTCCAGCTCTTAGTAAAAAAATTCCAAACTTTTATTATATCTCATTTTAAAATAGCCCAATATCAGATATTATGGAAAAAAAAGCAACGCGTTTCAAGCGCAATTCAGTGTTCTTTGTCTAAGATTGATCAAAAAAGCATCCCATAAACTCTAATACCATAGAGAACTAATCCGAGATGTTATAAATCACATGTTGAACATGGAAAGGGTTAAAAATGAGGCAGTAAAACCACGTGGCATAAAGTCTACTCAATCCAAGCTTCTGACACAGAATAGGTCTAAACATGGAGGGGATGTTAAAAACAATGGATTCTCTGACGGTCTGGACAAGCGTAGAGAAACAACCAGCACTGTGGAGACGGTAAGCCAAACCTCCATATCAGACTCCGCAATTTCCCTGACTCTGACCCCACAGCACTGCCTCACTACTGAGCATGTACATAACGTGCAGCACAGATTCAGCTCAACTAAAAGCCGAGATCAGGAACAGAAGACATTTATAGGACATTTCCCTGACTCTGACCCCACAGCACTGCCTCACTACTGAGCATGTACATAACGTGCAGCACAGATTCATCTCAACTAAAAGCCGAGATCAGGAACAGAACAGACATTTATAGTCTTTGTAGCCTGCAATTAAAGAGCCTACTGAATGTGGAAAAATCTTGTGAAAGTTTAGTTACTGCTTAAAGATCGTCTGTGATCTCTAAATAAAAAAAAAAAATAAAAAAAAAGGCAAATTAAACGGTTTAAACATTTAGTTAGGTAATTTAGCCCCTATAAAAGACATACCAGGCATATACACGTCAATGTTACATTTGCAGAAAAATATTTTTTTTTTATTAAATATGTAAATTAAGGTGCTTTGGAGAATCCTTGGTATAGTTTGGTGCACAGCTTCACCCTCTAATTTACATATTACACCCAATCCCTTATCTTGGTTGACAATGCTCTTTTGGCAAAAGAGAACACTGTGGAAAATCAAGCCCTGTTTTTGCGCTTGTGCACTGACACAGAGTAATGCAGGCGTGCTCTGATATCTGGCTCCTGTCTGTCTGCGGCTGCTGATTGGTACACCTGGAAGTGTAGCGAGTGATCAGAATCACAAAGCAGGAATGGGCAATGAAGACTTATGATGTACAGCTGCTGACAGCAGTCAGACAAAGTGTGCCTGCAGCCACATTTTGGGTTTAAAGGGAATCTGTCACCCCATTTTTCGTATATCAGCTGCAGCCACCGCCATTAGGGGCTTATCTACAGCATTCTGTAATGGTGTAGATAAGCCCCCGATGTCACCTGAAAGTGAAGAAAAACGAGTTATATTATACTCACCCATGGGCGGTCCGCCGTCCGGTCGGGTCCGGAGGGAGTCGCAATCCGGGGCCTCCCATCTTGTAGCGAAGCCGTCCTCTTCTTTCCGTCCCGTCGCGGCTCCAGCGCAAGCACACTGCTCTGCAGAGCAGAGTACTACAGTGCGCAGGCGCCGGACCTCTCTGACCTTTCCCTGCGCCTGCGCACTGCAGTACTTTGCTCTTTTTTATGGGGGCCAAGCGAGGTGTATGACAAGAAGTTGTCCAAGTAGTGGACAACTTCTTTAAGGTATGATCTCAAAATCAGCTTTTGGTGCGTTGTTGATATCTATTCAGTTACTTGCGGTTTTTGAGTTTGTTTTTATTGTGGTTTTGATGCAGTGTTTTCTGTCTCTTGTTGGCATGCTCTAACCCCTTAAAGAACAGGCCAAATTTTTGAAATCTGAACAGTGTCACCTTATGTGGTAATAATGCTTCAATGGATCCCAGTGATTCTGAGACTGTTTTTTCATGACATATTGTATTTCATATCAGTAGAAAATTTGTCGCTATGGTTGAGTGTATTTATGAAAATATCAAAAATTTTACAAAAGAATGTGAAAATGTAGCAATTTTCAAACTTTTTTTTATGCTCTTAAAAGGAACCTGTCCCCCATGCCCTCCAACCCAGCAGCATTCACTTATTTGAGTAAAATTCCTGCCTACCTATCCCTGCATAATTTTTTCTGGACAAATAAGGTTTAAAAAAAATGCATTTCTATTGCCTTGTTTGCTATGCTAATGAGGACTTTTACTAGTCAATGGGCTTTTAGTTTCCTCAGATTAGTCAGCCCTCTGGGCGTGATAACATAATTTGCAATAGCGGTGTAATCGCTGCTCATGCAAATAAAGTGCATGTGCACCGCCTATTCCAACAGTGTCACTGCATCTCTGAAGTCGGGTGTACGGAGGCGCGCCCTGCACAGGATCGGAAGCAATCTTCAAAACTTTCGGAAAAAATCAAAAACAAAAAAATAGTACACATTTGGTATTGTCGCATCTGTGACGACCTGCCCCATAAAACTGTCCCATTAGTTGACACTTTCAGTGAACACCATAAAAAAGGGGGCAAAAACGATGGTTTATCATATCGCCGAACAAAAAGTGGAATAAAAAGCGATCATAAAGACGAATATAAAAAAAATGCTATCACTGAAAACATCATCTTGTCCCACAAAAAAAAAAACAATCTGCCATACAACTCCGTCAACGGAAAAATAAAGTTATAGCTCTCAGAATAAAGCGATGCAAAAATAATTATTTTTTATATAAAATAGTTTTTACTCTGTAAAAGTGCCAAAACATAAAAAAAAGATATATATGTGGTATCGCTTTAATTGTACTAACCCAAAGAATAAAGCTGCTTTATCAATTTTACCACACGTGGAACAGCATAAACCCCCCCAAAAAAAAACAATTCCTGAATTGCTGTTTTTTTGTCATTCTGCCTCCCAAAAATCAGAATAGAAAGCAATCAAAAAACGTTATGCCACCCAAAATGGTACCAATAAAAACATTAACTCGTCCCGCAAAAAACAAGCCCTCACATGACTGTTGGACGTAAATATTATAGCTATAGTAATAGTAAAAATTCTAGCTATGTAAATATGGCGATGCAAAAACTAGTTTTGCAAAAAAAAAAAAATGCATTGTTTAGTGTGTGACAGCAGCTAAGCATAAAAACCCGATATTAATCTGGTATCGCTGTAATCACACCGACCTGAAGAATAAAGTCGCCTATTCACTTATACTGCCGCACGAGGGATGGCGTAAAAAATAAATAAAACTAATTCTTCACCTGTTGTTGATTTGTTCATTCTACCTTCCAAAGATCACAGTAAGGCTCGGCGTACATTTATCCTGCACTCTATGCAGAGTGCTTACACCAGGGTTTCTGTGTAAATCTCTGAAATATGTTATTCAGATGGAACAGCAAGGATATTCAGATGGAACAGCAAGGATATTCAGATGGAACAGCAAGGATATTCAGATGGAACACCAAGGATATTCAGATGGAACACCAAGGATATTCAGATGGAACACCAAGGATATTCAGATGGAACAGCAAGGATATTCAGATGGAACAGCAAGGATATTCAGATGGAACAGCAAGGATATTCAGATGGAACAGCCAAAGATGTTCAGACAATTGTTTGTATGCAAGGTATAGCTATATTAGGTAAAAAAAAACGTAACTTTTATTTGGATAAACCTAAAAATTAGATTAAATTACAAAACAAAACTGCAAACACTAAAGTGCAAGGTGCAAAAAGTGGCACAAAAATGGACACAAGCAAATGTATAGCAGGTGTGAGATCTGGAGTTTTAAGCAAACCCAACCTCTCTAACTCAATGAGAGTGAGAAGAGGTGGGAGCTTAGGATAGAGTAATGAATTCCTTAAGAGGTATTAATTAGAGATGAGTGGACACCTGGATGTTCGGGTCCGGACGAACAGTTACAAAAAGTTTGGGTTCGGGTACCAGAACAGTACCCTGACCCGTTTCACTTGAATGGGGGACCCGAACATACAGTGTTTACCACGCTGTCATGAGCCGCATCTGATTGGCGGTAAAATCATCCTCGCCGGTCAGACAGACGCGGGTCCCACGCTGTCAAAAGACAGTGTGAGCACGCAGCTGTGATCGGGAGGTATAAAAGTTTACCTTCGGTCACTGGTGTCAGCTGATGGGACTACTGCTCCCATTCATCAGCCGGCACCTGCGCTGTAAGTAAATAAAAAAAACCTGCGTGGGTTCCCCTGTATTTCTAATAACCATCCAGGGAAAACTCACAGCTGGGGACTGCAACCCTCAGCTGTCAGCTTCCGCAAGGCTGGTTATCAAGAATAGGGGGATCCCCACACTGTATTTTTAATTATTTAAATAATTTTTAAAAAAAAACAGCGTGGGGTCCCCCCATTACAGAGGTCAAAAATGGGGGGTGGTGGGGGAGGAAACCCCACGCCGTTTTTTTAAATAATTAAAAAAATATATATATAGCCCCGGGACACATCTATTCGTGGTGAAGTCAGTGTTTGGTGTAAGTGCCCGAAAACAGTAGGTGTTCGGTTAGGACACCGAACTTTACTGTTCGAGTTTGCCCATCTCTAGTATTAATCATGATATAACATTCACCAAACATGATTAGTAATACATAGGATTGTGGGTCGCTGCAATTTTTGGTGGGACCCACAATCATTTTAGCTCCCTTGATAAATCCATAACGGGAGGTATTTATTGAGGTCAGATTGGGTTTTTACTATGTGTCTGCACAAATCCTTGCTCAATGCGGTTAGACTGTCCTTTATTATAATATTGACTATAGTTTAAGATTGTACTCATTTGGTGTGCGAGATGTTATGAGGATTCAACACACGTTTTTACATTATGGTTACATCCATTATTAGTGTGTATTATGTGTCCATTAGGGTATTTATTAATCAGATGTTACTACCGGCGGAAAATTCCCTATAATGAGGCAGATGGAGACACTGTGGACATTGTCTGGCCAGTGATCCGGCAGTGTTCATCTTTTCAATCGCGCATAAAAGCATGGTCCTCCACAGTTTTGTACACTTCTGAAAAGAAAAACAACTGAACAGAAGTCAGACAGAGTCCAGAGTAATTCTGCTGCCTCATTAAAGTGAATGGATCCCTCTAGGTTTCATCTGAATCACGTCACTCGGAGATTTAAATTGGAACTCCAACGTAAGTGCTCAGCATTATGTAAAGTGTTACCTGTAAAAGTTTTATCCCAAACCAAAAAAATAGCAAGTCACCACTCACATCCATTACCTATCAGTGGAAATATCCATGTTACTGGTAGTACTAGGGCTCTGGAAAAGCACAATGCCTCCTCTCCTCCCCACCCCCCAAAAGAAATCCAGAAAATTCTGCACTCCCAAATCCAAATGCTCCCACCCTCCTGAGCCCCACTGTATGCCTAATCCACATTTACAGTTCACAGGTTTGGCATTTCTATAGTGATTAGGGTCCGCCTAATTTAAGAGTGCTTGTCTCCAGAAGCACAGGCTTGGCATAACTCAGTAACATCCACTGCTACTACACCTGTAGATAAATTCCCAAACTGGATATAATTTCCAAAATGGGGTCACTTGACTGGGGATTCGGCTCTTCTAGCACTTAGGGGTTCTGTATAGTTGTGTGAAAAATGTTTGCCCCCTTTCTAATTTCCTATTCTTTTACATGTTTGTTGCACTTAAATGTTTCAGATCATCAAACAAATATTAGACAAAAATAATACAAGTAAACACAAAATGCAGTTTTTAAATGAATTTCTTTATTGTTAAAAGGAAAAAGAAATCCAAACCTGCAAGGCCCTGTGTGAAAAAGTGATTGCCCCCGAAACACAATAACTAGTTGGGCCAGCCTTAGCAGCAACAACTGCCATCAAGTGTTTGTGATACTCGCAATGAGTCTTTTACAATGCTCTGGAGGAATTTTGGATCACTCATTGCAGAATTGTTTTAATTCAGCCACATTGGAGGGTTTCTGAGCATGAACCGCCTTTTTAAGGTCATGCCACGGCATCTCAATCGGATTAAAGTCAACACTTTAGGCCACTACAAAGTTTAATTTTGTTTTTCTTAAGCTATTGGGATTTGCTGGTGTGCTTTGGATCATTGCCTTGCTGCATAACCCAAGTGCGCTTCAGCTTGAGGTCACAAACAGTCTTCCAGGTCCTAAAGCAGCAAAATAGCCCCAGACCATCACATTACCCCCACCATATTTTACTGTTGATACAATGTTCCTTTTTTAAATGCTATGTTACATCTTCGCCAGATGTAATAGGACATAAACCTTCCAAAAAGTTAATCTTTTGTCTCATCAGTCCACAGAGTATTCTCCCAAAAGTCTTGG
>VIAB01005944.1:86016-97624 GCA_009801035.1 Oophaga pumilio
GGAGAACGCAACTGTGATCTCAAACCAGTAGGACGGATGAATGACAACGCTGCTATGTTGCTTTCTTCACACGATCTGGAACAAAGAACAGAATCGCCGCAGTGTTGGCTTCCTTGCAAACAAGGACGCTAAACAGAACGCAGTAGCGACCTCCAATCTGAGCTGAGGGGCGCGGAAAAGGCAACGCAAAAGCACGCCCATGTTTCTAGCTACAAGTCGCTAGATAGGTCGTTGGTAAAGGTGTCAAACAGGACGATGCATGCGACGCAGCGGGGCCTCAACGATCAAAAAAATGTCCAGAGTATTCTTGCACGACCAGCGATCTCACAGCAGAGGCCTGATCGCTGGTACGTGTCAGACGTAGCGAGATTGCTAATGAAGTCGCTATTGCATCACAAGTTTAGTGACTCAGCAGAGATCTCGCTATGTGAGACGGGGCCTTAACACAGGTTCTGTAACAGTCCCTGTGACGTTGCTAAAGCCGGGATCGGGTATCCAAGGGGCGTGCCCACACCACTCCCCCAATAACACCAACATCCAATCCGGATACATATAGCTCTGGCAAAAATTAAGAGACCACAACATCAAAACCCTGTCATGGCCAGCCCAATCTCCAGACCTGAACCCCATTGAAAACATAAAAAAAATATACCTATAAAGGGAAAAATCAGACAAACTGAACAGTTGAAAGTGGTCTCTTAATTTTTGCCAGAGCAGTATATACAGTATATATGCCGAGCCTTGTTCTGATTTTTGTGAGGTTGAATAAACAAATAGACAGCAGTACAAGAATAATTCTTATTTTTGCTCAGTTCACAGTGTGGTATAAGTGATTAGATGTCTTTATTCTTCAGGTTGTTGTGATTATAGCGATACCAGATTTACATTGCTGTAATCACACCGACCTGATGAATAAAGACATATAATCACTTATACTGCACTGCGAACTGAGCAAACATAAAAATAAGAATTATTCTTGTACTGCTGTCTATTTGTTCAATCTACCTCCCAAAAATCAGTACAAGACTCGGCTCACATTTATCCTGCGTTCTTTCCTGTGAGCTTATGTCGAGAGTTTTCATTCAAATTCCCTAAAACCCCCGACAAAACCATACACTTATGAGGCAGAAGGAATCACTTTGGACGGGTCTCTGTTTCGGCTGAGTCCCATCATTTTAGGTGTCTTTTAGTGCCAAAGTGAGGGCAACCACAGATCTGCGTATGCCTAAAAAGATGGAGACCACCGGAGCAGATGCCAAACAGAGTACGAAGTCTCCATCTGCCTCATGGTGGGTTGTTCCCTCGGGTATTACCGTATTTTTCGGATTATAAGACGCACTTTTTTTCCTCCAAATTTGGGAGGAAAGTGTGGGTGCGACTTATGGTCGGAATGTAACATGTGGGGAGATCGCAGGAGGCAGGAAAATATCCCCTCTGCTGCAGGAATCCAGAGCTGGGGAAACCACTGGTCCCGATACTTAAGTGCAGTGAATATTCATTAGCAGCTTCCCCGCCCACCTATCAGCTGAGCAGCAGTGAGCAGGGAGCAGCAGCAAATGACAGAGCCACATGGTTTCCCCAGCGTCTGATTCCTGCAGCAGCTGGGGAGATCTGTGTCTGAAGTAGAAGGAGGCAGCAGGAGGCAGGAGCAGAGTGCAGCAGGAGGGATCGCATACCTGACAGCACAGGGGCTGTGCTGATGCCATGCTGAATGCTCCTGTGGAGGACCTGTGATGAGGTCATGAAGAGGGCGGGCTGGAGCATCACATGACCACACAAAGCCCTGCCTCTTCATGATGTCATCACAGGTCCTGCAGACACACTGTACAAGAATTAATTAAAAGGTTAGTAATGACAGCTCATAAAAAATCACTCTGCCATCCTGTGGTGGACTATAACTCCCAGCATTGCCATAGGATCTGCAGGACATGCTGAGAGTTATAGTTCTCCCATGGGATCTTAAAGCAGCACTCCAGTGTTATTTTTCAGTGCTGGAGTGGTGCTTTAAATATAAGCCCCGTGCCCCCATTCTTATACTCACCCTCCAGCGTCTTCACATAGTACTTTACAGACACCACACAGGTCCCGCAGCACCATCTCCTACCCGTAGCTTCCAACATAATAACATACTATTATATGTGGTACTATTATATATAATAGTATGTTAATATATTTTTCCCTATTTTCCACCTCTAAAACCTGGGTGTGTCTTATAGTCCGGTAAATATGGTACATCTGAATCGCATTTTTGTGGGATTTACATGGAAACCCTGACGTAGGTGTTCAGAGTAGAACACAACAAAATGTTATCCAGCCATATTCTGGAAGTGATCAAATAATATTATGTAACTCAAAATGTTATCAATAAAAATCCTAATTTATCCTGCACAAAACCAGCCCCCACTCAATTTCGTCATCCGTCACTGGAACTATAGAGTGTTCCCACATTACTGCTAGAACAAGACTCTGGAAAAGCGACATGGCTCCTCACCCCCTCAAACAAATTTCCAGTAAATTCTGTGCTCCCAAATCCAAATGCCCCCCTCCTTCTGTCTAAATCACAGTAAGCGGCCACATGTTTGACACTGTATGGGCACTAAACTGGCTTATTTGCAATTCTCAAGAAAAAAGCCTGATATGGATGTCACAAAACTGTTATTGCAGCTGTATATGGATTCATTTGAGAGGTGCAGTTTTTACAATGGAGTCACTTTTGGTTTTTGTGCTGTTCTTGCACCTTAGGTGCTCAGCAAATGTCGCCCGTAAACTATTCTAGCAAAACTTGTGCTCCAAAAGCTAAATAGCACTACTTCCTTCTCAGCCCGGACGTGTGGCCTAACAATAATTTTTGACAACATATGGGGCATCACCGCTTTCGGGAGAAACTGTGCAATAAATTATGGGGTCTCCAGTTTCAACTATTAACCTCTGTGTACCTGACAAATTTGCAGCAAATACAAAAATGACATTTTTACTACTAAAATGCCATAATTCTGTGAGGCACCTATGGGTTTAAAATACTCACGAAACACCTAGGTGAATTCCTTAGGCAACAAAGTTTCCAATATTGGGTCACCTGGGGGGAGCTATTTCTGCTGATGTAGTACCTCAGGTGTTCGGCTAATGGAGCCAACAATCTATTTAAATGAAATCTGCATTCTAAAAGCCAAGTGGCGCTCCATCCCATCAGATCCCTGCTGTGTGCTCAAACAGTAGTGTATAACCACATATGGGGTACAGCCATATTCGGGATAAATTGCATAACAAATTGTGGGGTCCAATTTCTCACATTTCACCTTGGGTAAATTATAAATTTGGTGCTAAAACAGTATTTTAGTGAAAAAAATATTTTTTGTTCTCACATCTAAATGTTATAAAGTTTTGTGAATCACCTGTAGGTTAAAAATGTTCAGTATACTCCTAGATGAATGCCTTGAGGAGGTCTAGGTTCACTTATTCAGGGCTTCTGCTGTTATCGCATGTCAGGGGCACTCCAAATGCGACATGGCATTCACAATCTATTCCAGATAAATTCCACTCTTTCCTTTCCTAGCCCAGCCATGTGCCCAAAAAGAAGTTTTGACCACATATGGAGCATCATCGCATTCAGGAGAAATTGTGTAATGAATAATGGGGTCCATTTTCTCCTATTATCGATAGTGAAAATCACAAATTTGGGGCTAATAAAAACATTTTTGTGAAAAAAAATAAAAATTTTCAATATGACGACCTAATGTTATCAAATTCTGTGTAGTACCTTTGGGATCAAAATGCTCACTATACCCTAGGTACAATCCTTGAGGGGTGTAGTTTACAAAATAGGGCCAGATGTGGGGGGTTTCCACTGTTCATGCATATTGGGGGCTCTCCAATGCGACATAACACCCGCAGACCATTCAATCAAAGTATGTGTTCCAAAACTCTTTCCATTCCGAACCCTGCTACGTGCCCAAACAGTACTTTCTCCCCATTTTGGGGTCCATTTTCTCCTGTTACTCTTGTGAAAATAACAAACTTGGGGCTAAAAGTACATTTTTGTGGGAGAAATGTGAAGCACCGGGGGCGTGAGTTAGCTTTCTACTGTTTAGGTACATCAGGAGCTCTCCGAAAGCAACATGGCGTCAACTCTCCATTCCAGCAATTTTTTGTGTTCAAAAGTCATACGGTGCTTCTTCCTTCCATGCGCCCAAACAGTAGTTTTTCCCCACATATAGGGTATCAGTGTACTCAAAAGAAATTGCACAACACATTTTAGTGTACATTTTTGTCCTGTTATCCTTGTGAAAATAAAAACTCTGAGGCTTAAGTAAAATTTTTGTAAAAAAAAGTTAAATGTTTTTTTTCTTCAACATTGCTTCAGTTCCTGTGACTCACCTGAAGGGTTAATAACGTTTTTGAATGTGGTTTTGAGGACTTTGAGGGGTGAGGTTTTTAGAATGGTGTCACTTGTGGGTATTTTCTTTCATATAAGTCACTTCAAATGTGAGGTGGTCCCTAAAAAAATGGTTTTGTACATTTTTATGGGAAAATGAGATGTTACAGCATAGTGGAGCAGATTTTATGAAATCCCATCTCCACTATGCGTGCAGGGCCGCATCCGGCAGCCATGCATTACCGGACATGCGGCGTGACTTTCCAGACCGCAGCATGTCTACTTATCTTGAGGAGACGCTCAGTCTCCGCAAGATAAATATCACAGTCCTACGTATAGGATACGGTGACTCCGCTTGTGTTCAATGAACACATGCGGAATTACCGCGCGTAGAAAAGGGGGGAGCGCTCTGGGCAGAGCGGGGTATCCGCTGCGTCCAAAGTGCAGGGATTACGCCCCGTGGAAACATAGCCTAAGAGGAAGCAATGGCACCTGGGCAGCAATACCAAACAAGTGGAGGGGAGTATTAACCAACAAAACACATTTCATGTCCCATGCCTTTAAGGCTTACTCACCTGTCTAGGAATATGTCTGGCAGAGGTGGGTATGTTTGCATGTCAGGAACTCGTTCATGCACAATAACCATGATAAAGGAGGTAAAGCCAAAAACTATAAAAACATAAATACAGCTAATGGCCGTCTTCCAGTATTCGGGGTCGAGTCTCTTTGGTGGATATTTGTGTTTTCCATTGGAGTACTGGTGTGGTTCAACAGTAGAGTCTGTTCCATGTCCATCAAAGTCTCTTTTAAGTTCTCCATTACATAACCAGTCAGGACTTGGTGGTGAACTGACGCTGAGAGTTCCTGAGGTTGGCTCGTTACCCAACCCCAATTCTTCTAGTACGCTGGCATGCTGTTTTTGGAGTTTACGAATGGAAAGCATAAGGCGTTTGATATCCCCTAACACTTTTATTTCCAGGGGTGGAGAGCGCAAGTCATATTCTGTCAATGCTAACAGTGCTGTGCCATCTAGACGATGTTTGTTGCATAAAATATCCACATAGTCACAAAATCCCTCCTCCCTCAGCCATTTAGCCACATGTTTCGTAGTCCAACGTCGAATGCATAACTGACTGTTGCTTGCCATTGTTTTAACAGATACCTGTGGGTATAAAACAGGTTGTTGAGCTTGGAATCTATATAACCAATTACTACAATAGTAACATAATTGCAAATGTAATATTTCTATATTCCATCATTGTCTCTTTGGAAACAAACTACTTGAAAATGGTAAACATGAACATGCACATCACCTTGCCACCAAAAGACATATCGGATACAAATGGACAATCCCTTTATTATATATTAAAATTTGATCAAGATTGAAAATAAAACTGAACACCTTCAATTACATAATGCAATTTGAACATTCTCGTAAAACAACTTTTGCCATTTATTCAAGTTTCATGTGTTATTATCAATAAAAGAGAAACCGTGACTTAATTCAAGCAGGCCAAATAGAGTCTAGATGCACGATTGCAACCAGGTATATTTTCCTCTGAAATGCTCCTGTGGTCACGGGAAAATCCAGTTTGCAGCGATGGCTTTTCACAGCGGTGCTCCAGAATATTGACAAGTCTCCCATGTGTGTAATTAATGAGAAACCTGTCAATCGCCTGGTGCACCGCTAGGAAAAGCTATCTTTGCAAACTGGATTTTCCCTGGAACATCTTACGGGACAAGGTTCATTACGGGTAGCCATTTTTCCAGAACCCAAGATGGCACACCTGAGAGAGGGATCCACCCACCAAGGACAGGAAACCTAGCAAAATAAAAGGGCAGTACCCTCTCCCCGCATGAGTTGGGTTACAGAGCATGAAGAGGAGGGTAAGTCACTGGGTTTCTCAGGTTTTCTTCATTCTTTGTCAATGAGTGCGTGGATCCTACTTATAACCTGGGAAGTGCGCTTCTTTCGCTGCTCCAATCCTCTGAACATCACGTCTTCTAGTGATTTAGCCATCTTCTCCTCTTTTAAAGACCACTGCTGACCTAAACGGCTTTAACTAGCCTGTCTGTATTCTCCACCGGTAAACATGATCTGCCCCCCCCCCCCATGTCACTGTCCGAGGAGGATGAAGATTCACAGTGGTATTCTGAGAATCGTCAGAATCAGTAGAGACTCCCCTAGATTTTTTATTCCATTTTTTTAACAGGGTTTATAGGGAACCTTCCACCTCCACCCTGATGAAGGATCTAAGGCCTGCGGCAAAGTCTGGGGTCTCTTCAATAATTGTTTTGAGGATGCAGTTTGAGCAGAGATTATTCTGCCAGTCCACTGCTAGTGGGGTTTTACATAGTGCACATTCCCTCTTCCTCTTCTTAGCGCTAGCTTTTTTAGGTCTCTCCTAGTGATTTAAGCATAAAACCAAGGGGCCTATTAACAGCGAGACATTCACGAAGATCATTCACCACCTGTTGTCAATTTTAGGGTATCGGATACGAAGGCTGGTCTGGGATACATAAAGCTTCCTGTCTGGACACCAAGGAGTCCCGAGACCACCTCTGGCTGAGACGGTTGCTACTCCTGCCACTTGAATGGCTGCCCCCTTTACTGCGTCCATGCTGCGGATTGTGAGCTGGTAACTGCGGCTGTCTCTGATCCTCCACGGTACTCGTGGGAGAGAGCTTAAACTGAAGCACAAGTGCTTTCCTTGTGGTCTGTTCCTCTTCTTATCTGGGACCCACAGCGCTGCTTCCGGGTTCGCCTCCTCTGGTCCCTCCAAAAGACTGCCTTCCCCCTCCTGCGAGAACCAACCAAGACGCTCCATTTTCCCAGGCCTGTCAGCTATACTCACACAGCGCTCCATTTTCTTCCGGCGCGCCCTCTGTAACGTCACTCAGGCATGCCCTTCCCAGCATGCCTTGGGCCCGTGACGTCAGTGGAGCGTGCCAATGTCAGAATTGCATCCCGGCCTCAGCATGCAACACAGAGCGGTTAAGGAGAGGGCGGCGCGGCAGTCCGAGACATGTCACGCATCTCTGTCTCTGCCGCCCTCACGAACATCAGAGCCCCCTCTGGACCTGTGAACGGCGCTTCAAGGACCCTGAAGGCCAGGGTCACAGGCATGCAGCCTGCTCTTCCGGATACCAGAACATGGCTTGGTAAGAAGCTATATTTCCATTCTTCACCGCAGATTTCAGCACGAGGTTCCCATCAAGGACAGGAAACCAACTGATGCGGGGGAGAGGGGCTGCCCTTTTATTTCAGTAGGTTTCCTGTCCTTGGGGAGCTGATCTCTCTCTCAGGTGTGCCATCATAGGTTATGGGAAAATATATCTGACTTCAATAGTGCATCTATTGGATAGGGCAGTTAGACGCCTGTATAAATTGGACCAAGATCGCATTGCAATGCTGTAATGTTCGGGATCAGAGAACAATTGGCCAGTTAGTGAGTTATGCATACTTTGCACATTCTTTCGTATGTTTTCTCTGAGTACAGCAGTTTTCTCACATCTCTGTATATCTTGTGTTACTGATTTTACATGGTCAGGGGTACAGTTTTCATTTTATATTGCTACCTGTTGTTGCTCATTCCAAGACTTCATTACTACTCAGCACACCAGGATGATCATGATGTAAATAGATATCCAAGATTACTATAAGTACTAGAAAACACTGATTGCATTTGACCATTCGCTTCCTTGGGTGTTTTGGAACTGTACTAATTGACATATCAGAATATACATCAATTGATCGTACCTGTGCTGATGGATTGTTTGTACTACTGTTCAGTGCTTACATTTTAATATTGTATTACAGTTTACTTAAGCTGACTTTTTTCCTTGCTTTTGTCATATTACACTGGTAAGGCCTCCAAAATACTTCATGGCATAGCCGCCATGGAGTGGGGGCGCCAATTGCGTTCAAGAAGGTGCCAACCTTCGCTGACAGGCACGGATCAGGGTAGGGTACAGATTAGGGACAATAACCCTCCCTTACTGACAAGCCTGGCTACTGCTCATGTTATCTTTGACTGGGAATTTTTTCTTTCCGATTTTGTTTGTTTTTTTTTTTTAATTGATACTAATAAACAGTACCATATAGACTCGTGTATAAGCCGAGTTTTTCAGCACATTTTTTTTGTACTGAAAAGGCCCCCCTCCCCGGCTTATACACGAGTCATTGTCCCAGAAAGACGGCGGGGAGGGGGAGCAGCGGAGCAGAGGGTCACAGATGCAGGAGCTGGCGGCTGTGGCTAAAGCCTGTGCAGCTGCTAAAGAGAAATGAATATTCATTTCTCTGTAATAGCGCAGTGACAGCCGCAGCTGCCGGATTCAGCACACATCCTACTTACCTTTCCTGAGCGTCCTCGCTGCATTTCGTCGTAACGACGCCAGTAGCTCTTCTGGCCGAGCAATCACGTAGCCCCGCTCATTAAGGTAATGAACATTCACGCCTCTCCACTCCCATAGGTGGAGTGAATATTCATTACCTTAATGAGCGGGGCCACGTGATCGCTCGGCAGTAAGAGCTGATGGCGCCGGTACGAGATGCAGCAAGGGCAGGGCACGCAGGCAAGGTAAGTAGGATTTTTTTTTATATGAACCATGCATACAAGGAAGCGACAGGGTGAGCCATGCATACAAGGACAGGGACAGGGTGAGCCATGCATACAAGGACAGTGACAGGGTGAGCCATGCATACAAGGAAAGGGTGAGCCATGCATACAAGGACAGGGACGGGGTACGCCATGCATACAAGGACAGGGACAGGGTGAGCCATGCACACAAGGACAGGGACGGGTGAGCCATGCATACAAGGACAGGGACGGGGTGAGCCATGCATACAAGAACAGAGACGAGGTGAGCCATCAATACAAAGACAGGGACGGGGTAAGCCATGCATACAAGGACAGGGATGGGGGAGCCATGCATACAAGGACAGGGACTGGGGAGCCATGCATACAAGGACAGGGACGGGGGAGCCATGCATACAAGGACAGGGACGGGGGAGCCATGCATACAAGGACAGGGACGGGAGAGCCATGCATACAATGACAGGGACGGGAGAGCCATGCATACAATGACAGGGACAGGAGAGCCATGCATACAAGAACAGGGACGGGAGAGCCATGCATACAAGGACGGGAGAGCCATGCATACAAGGACAGGGACGGGAGAGCCATGCATACAAGAAGAGGGATGGGAGAGCCATGCATACAATAATAGGGATCGGAGAGCCATGCATACAAGGACAGGGACGGGAGAGCCATGCAAACAAGGACAGGGATGGGAGAGCCATGCATACAGGGACGGGAGAGCCATGCATACAATGACAGGGGAGCCATGCATACAATGACAGGGACGGAGGAGCCATGCACACAATGACAGGGACAGGGGAGCCATGCATACCAGGACAGCGATGGGGGAGCCATGCATACCACGATAGGGATGAAGGGACAATGCATACCTGGCTTAGACTCGAGTCAATAAGTTTACCTAGTTTTTCGTGGCAAAATTAGGTGCTTTGGCTTATACTCGGGTCGCCTTATATTCGAGTATATAAGGGTAATTTTATGTGTATAATCTGTGAGTTTACTAGTTACTGGCTACTAAGGGTTACGTGTAGCACGCTAAGGCTCCGCCTCAGCCCTCGTTAAGTCACCAGTCTCTTTCCGGCTCAAGATGGCGCCTCCCATGCCGCTTCTGGCAGTCCGAGGATCCGATGGACTTCATATGATCCAGGGGCCACCAAACCTTGCAAATTTGGACTTGTTTCAACGGGACTGGAGCAAAAATTGCAAAGTATGCATGTTCAGCAAGGATGGAAAGCTTTTTGCATGGTGCAATGGAGAAGTAACAAATATAGTGCGCACGGCTGACAGCAAGTTGCTGCACACCTTTGATCTCCCCAAAGTGGTTGGCTTTGGATTCTCTCCAAAGAACACAATCCTGGCAACATGGCAGACGTACATCAGTGGAAAAGATGGCGCAGCAGAAGTCCCTAACCTCCAGTTATATGACTTGAAAACAGGACAGTGTGTGAAGTCATTCATACAGAAGATGGAGAACTGGTCTCCTCGAGTCGCTGGTCTGTAGATGAGAAGATTTGTGCCAGGAATGTGAATAATGAAGTTCACTTTTTTTGAAAACAACAACTTTGATACCATTGCAAATAAATTGCACTTACAGAAAGTCAGTGATTTTGAGTTGTCACCTGGAGAGCATCCCTGCAAGGTAGTAGTATATGTTCCTGGAAGTAAAGGTGCCCCATCATTTGTGAGGTTGTACCAGTACCCCAATTTCACTGGCCCTCAATCTGCCATTGCCAATAAAAGTTTCTTCAAAGCTGATCGAGTGATGATGCTGTGGAATTCTAAAGCCACTGCGGTACTAGTGACTGCCAGCACTGACGTGGACAAAACAGGAGCCTCGTACTACGGGGAGCAGAACCTGCATTACATTGCGGTGAATGGAGAAAGTGCAGTTGTACAATTACCACTGGCCCTCAGAACGCTGCTTTCTACAGCCCTCAGGGACATATTTTGGTTCTGGCTGGCTTTGGTAACCTGAGAGGACAAAAGAAGTGTGGGATATGAAAAATTACAAACTCATTTCCAAACCAACAGCTGCCGATGCCACGTTTTTCTCCTGGTGCCCCGATGGGGAGCATATAGTTACTGCTACTTGTTCTCCAAGATTACGAGTCGGCAATGGATACAAGATTTGGCACTACACTGGCTCGATACTACATAAGTACGATGTGCCAAACAACATAGAACTGTGGCAGGTGTCCTGGCAACCGTTAGCCGACGGCGTCTTTCCAGCCAAACCCATTATTTTCCAGCCTGTATCGGGGTAAATGCCAGCAGAGGAGAGCAAGCCAGCGCAAGCCTACAGGCCACCTGCCCTGAGGAACAAGCCGGTGACTAGTTATAAGTTGCATGAAGAGGAACCTACCCAGAGCACAAGGCCTCAGTCCACCAACAAGCCAATGTCCAAAACTGCTTTAAAGAACCAAAAGAAGAGAGAAGCAAAGAAAGCTGCTAAGCAGGAGGGAAAAGTAGATGAACCGACAAAAGCCAGTCTTGCAAGTTAGCCAGAACATTGCCCCAACCACTGTAACAACTGGAGACCCCGAAACTGATAAAAAGATTAAGAATCTGAAAAAGAAACTGAAAGCTATTGAGCAACCAAGGCCTCTTTCACACATCCGTCTTTTTGTATCAGGCATGA
>VIAB01005945.1:8553-24520 GCA_009801035.1 Oophaga pumilio
TAGAATACCCAATGCATTAGAATCGGGCCACCATCTAGTAAAAAAATAAAGGGGTAGACCAAGTAAGTGCATCAATTGCAGTAGCAAAACCCCTCAAAAATGAAGCTAGAGGTTTATAGACACTTAGAAGTAAACAGTGATGTGAGTGAATGCGTTTTGTTCGTCTCCTTGCTGTGACACTGAAAATATATCTCCCATAAATCGGATCTATGCAAACCCCAATATTCATCACTGACCACTGGCTCCAAAATGTCTCAGATCCGTTCTTTGAGTAGATAAAGCTCTATCCCTAGGAAGTGTACTTCCATGTCTCTGTGTAAACACGGATGCCAGCCTTGGTGTCTTTTTCCCAGGACAAATCTCCTGTCGATATTAACTGTTCACTGCAAGAAGCCCCTACTCAAATGGAGGTTGAAGTGTCAGCTCCCTCTCACTTCTCCTGCTATAATTAAGCCCCATTGTTCAATGTAGAGTGCTACTTCAATGGTGATTAAAGTTTTAGTTCTTTCTCTCTTTCCCAGCTATAATTAACCCCATATATTCAATGTGAGAATGATATGCACCCTCTTCAGAAATGTCTTATGTATTTTAATTTTTATCCTTGACATAAAGCTGCAAGATTTTAACTATACCTGGCTATGAGCTGAATGAATTACATTAATATATATTTACTCAGCGTCAGCGGGCTTACACTTGACCTTGTCCTGACCATATGGCAGGATTAAACTGTGAGTATGAGTTGGAGTTGTTGTTGACTTATCAGTAGGTTAAAATACCGATTATCTGTTTTAAGAAATTTAACTATAATTTACACAAGGAGTAATTTCAAATTTTCTATTTTTTTATGTATGGTAGCCAGGGTGGTAGTCGTGGCAATGGGCTTTATGTTTCCCACACCCTAGTGCCCCACAGATAAAACACAATGTCCTTTTTGCTGCATGTGCAGTGTACACAGCAGAACACTTACGGTCACTGTCAGAGTCCTTTCCAGTTCTGTCACTCCGGCTTCACGTTTCCAAGTTCCACAAAACACCACAGAGTCACAGTTCTTTTCCAACAGTTGAATTTTACTAAGCAAGAGGGCATTCATTACACTGGCAGCACAGGTTATACACAAAGACATCTTCCTATCTCTCCCTGCCATCCGGGCAGCCTTGATCCTTCCTAGCAGTCCCGTCTCCCTTTCCCTGCCATCTGGGCAGCCTCTTTGGACAATCTGTGTCCCATCCATGCTTCCAGCATCACCAGCTCCCTGTCAGCCCCTCGTCCGGTTCCAATGGGGAAAGGTTCTGGAACAGCCATCTCAGCGGCTTCTGCACCAGTTCTATACCCCAGATCCTTCCTGGGGATGGTCCCATTGAGCTGGTGCCAGACAGCACTGTTCTCTTTCCTGTGGCCCCTTACTGCCATAACAGCTTTATCCCCATAACCGCTTCATCTGCTGCTTACACCTCGCCTTGGGCAAGCCTGCACTGGCTCTGCTGCCTATACAGGAAGTCCCTTTCCTATATCCCTGGCTCTGCACTGCCCTGCCCTGTAACTCCTCCCAGCTGCCAAACCCCTATCTATTCTATGCTCTATCTCTAATGTGCCCCACTCTATTCTAATCCCCTATGGTACTATACTATCTAAGATCCTATTCTATCCCTGAGCCTATACACAGTACCTGACAGACACATGACATTACAGTACATAAACATTATATTTCACATTAATAAACAATGAGGTGCCGCATGTAATCATGTGAACAATGTCCAGGGGAGAGGAGGCACCTGAGGGTGCCCGCCACCTCCTTACATTTATATAATAAGAAAATTAGGCTTTGTCATTATTTATTAATCCTAAAAAGACAAACGGAGTATGACGTCCAAAATGACCACAAAAATGCGCTAAATATGAAAGGAACTCGGCACTCAACAGTAGTGAATAAAAATCTTATATCTCATACACATAAGTTGAGTACCGAGTTCATTTCATATTTAGTTACGGTGTGGGAACCTACTCGGACACCTCTCTCTTTGGCTGTGCACACGGTTACCTTTTCACACAAAAATGCGCTATTGACAGTAGAAAAACCAATTATCTTTAATGATTAAAAACATATATTGAAACAAAGTATATAGCAAAAAGTATGTATACAAATGATCGGTACATGACAGAAAATGGAAACTGGTGACAGTCTCATGCATAAATTCTTATCAGCAAAGAGCAAAGAAAGTCCTATGTCCCTCAAGGACAGAGAGAGAAAACACTCTGAGGTAGTATATGTAACTAAGATAGTAAAAATGCATATATATCAACTAAATCTAATGGCACCTCAAGAGAATCGCTCACATTATGTAAGGTGCTAAGTGCAGGAGGGAAAGTGCAATAGTGCTAATGCATACCCATGTGGGTCATGAGTGTGCTGCGACCAGATCCCAAGCCCCAACGCACGTTTCGCGCTGGGCTTCGTCAGGGGGCTTGTGTGGATTACTGCATACTGTGGGGCTATAAATCCGAGTCTCACAGGTGGTCAAAATCATTGCTGCTATGTCGGGCGCATGGGAAGCGGAACTCACTTTACACTACTTCACATCCGGTGTCCCAGCGTAAGGAGGGGTCTGGGGGAAATCCACCCTGACGTCAGCGACCCAGTCCGAGCTGAACGGACGCCTTCTGATGCGTGTGTAAACTTTGTCACTATTTAGTTGCAGATTCTATGGTACATCTGGACCGAATTTACAATGCATGTGAATATGGGTATTTACATGATTTAGAAAAAAAAATCCACATAAAATCTTGTTCATTATTAAAGGATGTTCTGTACTGAAAGGTTATAAATTAGCTACAATGAACTTCACTGGAGCTACAGCGCAGTTAAGGCAAGTTTCTGCTAAGAAGAGATGATAGAGTTGATTTGATGCTAACTGAATCTGAGTCTAATTTTATGAAATTTGCAGGACCTCCAGATTCGAGCAATTGGCAATTCAATTTGTTGACTGGACAAAAAAAAACTGCCACTTTTTTACACATTGCAGAAGATTGTACAGTCACAGAAGGCTGACACTGACTTGACCTCAGTCAGCTGTAATAACACCTCGCAGCTTGCACATCACATAGTATAGAGCAGCAAAGCAAGAGAGACTGTCAGAACCTGTGTAAAAGCCTAGGTAGGGAATGCAGTAGCCATTATATGCTGAATTTAGGGCAGTGAGAGGACATCAGAGCTGACCCTCAGCCATACAAAAAGAAAAAGAATGCATTAAAACATTGGAGTAACACTCCTGACAGTAATGTGTTGTATAAGTGCAGGACTGAAGAATATAAGAATACTAGTCTGGGAATTAAGCCTGGGTCTCACATAGCGATACACCAGCGATCCCGACAACGATATGCACTTGTCAGGATCGCTGGTGTATCGCTACATGATCGCTGCTGAGCTGCCAAACAGGCAGCTCAGGGCAGCGATCAGCACAGCGACACTGCGGGTAACATCGCTTAGTTACCCGCAGTGTACCTTGGATACCAGCGCCCTGATGCAGGGAGCTGGTAACCAAGGTACACAGCGGGTTTCCAGGTGCTGCGCGGTGCCTGGAAACCCGCTGTGTACCTTGGTTACCAGCGGATCGCTGGTCTCCCGCCTGTCACACGCAGCGATGCGTGCCGGTCAGCGGGAGACCAGCGATCAAAAAAATGTCCAGGACATTCAGCGACGATCAGCGATACCCAGCAGGGGGGCTGATCGTCGCTGAATGTCACACACAGCGATATCGCTGGGGAGATCGCTGCTGCGTCACAAAACTAGTGACTCAGCAGCGATCTCGCTAGCGAGATCGCTGTGTGAGACGGGGGCTTAATACACATTCAATTGATAGCATAAAGAAAGGTAGGAGATGTTTCAGCAAAGTGTCAGACATAGTGTGACTGATCAGTGATAAAGTGCAGTATCTGTTCTGCTGCATTTGAATTACAATTAGACATTTTTTGTCACTTTTTAATGTTCTAGAAATCAGGAACAAGACAGCACAATGGTTTTTACAGAAAAACTAAAATCAGTGTCAGATGTGTGCTTGCTTTTCACAAGCAAATTTTTGAATTTCATGTGCAATTGTTTTTGTGAAGGGAGGAGGAGAGGGTAATTGTTTTTTTTTTTTTAAATAGAATATAAAATTCCCTAAAAGTCACAACAATACAGTGCCCTTTTACAGGCGCTGGCTTTTTGGTCATCTACCTACCTAGCCTTTCTTATTATGTCATTTTTGGCAAGGGCTGAATAACTGGGATTGAAATTACATTTGAATTGCAATTAGACATTTTTTGTCACTTTTTAATGTACTAGAAATCAGGAGCAAGACAGCACAATGGTTTTTACAGAAAAACTAAAATCAGTGTCAGATGTGTGCTTGCTTTTCACAAGCAAATTTTTGAATTTCATGTGCAATTGTTTTTGTGAAGGGAGGAGGAGAGGGTAATTGTTTTTTTTTTTTTAAATAGAATATAAAATTCCCTAAAAGTCACAACAATACAGTGCCCTTTTACAGGCGCTGGCTTTTTGGTCATCTACCTACCTAGCCTTTGTTCTTATGTCATTTTTGGCAAGAGCTGAATTACTGGGATTGAAATGATTGTCAAAAGTAAATTAAACTGTTGTACAAAATGTCTAGTCTAAGAAAAAAGGGGCAATGGATGGCTTAGTGTAAAAAATAAACCCAAAACCATACCACAGCTAAGAATTTGGGAATTTGGTATGGCTTTCAGATAGATACAGTTTTTAATAACTACATTATAGTAATAGAAAAAGCTGGATAAAAAGTAGCTCAAATAGAGTCTTATTCGACAAGCTGGATTTAGGTTAAAAGGAATTTATGCCAACCTGATCCATTCAAATATGCGTTTGGGAACCAGTCCAGTCGCCACAGAGGTACTGCACCTCAAACAGAGGTGTGGTATCCCACCTTTCAGGTAAGATGCAGACACCTGACTGACTCAGACACAATACTACATCCATCTCACACACTAGCAGTAGTTCCTGTCTCATTCCTGCTGGCTAGGAAAGGGTGTTGGAAGGTGGGTGGAGCTGGAGGGTTAGAGCGGGAGAATAGAGGTAAGTAAGAAAGAGTCTTCCCGTAGGGGAAGAAGAGGAAAGACATGCATAGGCAACCTTCCCATAGGGGAAGGAGGGAGAGATAGAACCATACAGCAGTCTCCTAGTCTTGAGGAGCTGCTGAACAGACAGAAAAACTGAAGGAAGCTGCCTGAAGAGGAAAGGGATTTCTCAGAGGCACAGGCTGAGCAAGAGCTACCCGTGGGGCTCGTTCCAGGCTGACGGACGTCAGCTGGGGGAAAATCCAGGTCACAGAAGGGTCTCGGCCCCTAGACTAGTGGAGCATACAACAGGACTCAGCTAGCAAGCCGACAGCTGTGGAAACTTTAGGGGCCACAGCCAATAACCACAATTATCTTCTCCAGAAAGGCAGCTTCAAGGAATCAAGGAAACGCTTTGGGCACGTTATCCAACAGGATTCGCAGCTGCTAGCCTGGGACACTGATTGTGTGGTGCTGGGAAGGAAGAGGAGTAGAAATAAGCACAGTGAGATGGTCAGGAAGGCGTATACTGAAAGGGAGCTCTGGAAAGGTGTTTTCCATCTGACTGGAATTTGGCTGGATCCCTCACCTGGAGGACATGGCACCAAGCAGGCATCTGTGCGCACCAGAAAAGTGAGTAAAGCTTTGGAAACTGCATCTGACTGTGTCCTCTCAAGTTCTTCCTGATGCACCCACTCAACACTGCTACATCTACCAACACCACCATCTTCTACAACATACATCTTCCTGGGACAAAAGCTCTGCCTGTGGAGAGCTATTCCAGCCCTGCTGCATCACACCACCAGTCTCAGAGGATCTGCACTGCAGCGCTGGCCATCTCTGACCAGATACCACAGGTGGCGTCACAAACTTTTCTACACAAAGACTTTATCCCTCATCAACTCTTACGTTACATGGACACTCAGGGCCATATACCGGGTCACCGCTGTCGTGACACATCCCTTTAAGACACCGGCCAGGTACTGAGTACCCCATGGCCCTAGGGGGTGTTCCAGATCCACGGGTCATCAGACTGGTTATAGATATGGGATGAAGAATTAGTGGAGTTATTCCTCACTGCTGAAGATTGAAGACATCAGATGCTATGAAATAATAACATGCATTTTTATTCAACGCGTTTCGAAGTATAACACATTTCTTCTTCAGGGATAACCACATCTGGTTATTTCCTGGCATCTGATGTCTTCAATCTTCAGCAGTGAGGAAAAACTCTACTAATTTTACATCCCATATCTACATTACAGTAATGTAACCATTTGACTCAGGGTTGGACTGACCCACAGGAGAATAGGTGAATCCCTTTGTAGGCCCCTGTACAGGAGGTGGCCCCCCACCCTCCCTATATGAGCTGTATTTGGCACAAACTACCCAGTTTATTATTTTTTAGAAGCACAGGTATATTTATGAATGAGGGTAATGTAATACATACTGTACATATAGCTGAGAAGGGTTCACCCAGAGTCAATGTTACTGGTGGGCTCTTGGTACCCCAATCCGGCACTGATGACACATTTTCATCTACCCATGTGCTCTATTCCTGGCCCAGAAAGGTGCAAGACCTGTGCAAATTTCATACTGCTGAATACTATACATATCTACTCGTACAGTTCTTGTAAGCGTAGCAGTTTTGTCTTTGCATATTAAGAAAAAAAAGTTTATGAATGTCTTAAATATCATTTTTTAGTTAATTAATCCACTCCTGCTACAGCTATACAGCTTCTGTACAGGAACCCGCCATGTATAGCCGCAATTGAGCAGCCTGATGAACATATACTAAGTGCAGTGACAATATAAAGGGCCTTCCATCCAGCAGATCCGAGTAGCGTGTGACATAAGCTCTCTCCTGACAGATCTGTGTGTTTTAGCTGAGGCGCCTCCCTTCTATTGGCTCAGTTTAATGGAGCGACATAGCCCTCCCGTATAATAATAACAGTGCTTGTCAGGCAGCAGTAATACTGGAGCTCGCAGCCCAACAGAGAGCTACGAGAAATCCTCAGGCAGCTGCACACACTTTCCTCCGCTCTCCCTGTAGACACCAGAGCAGATCATCTCACCGTGCGTTATTAGTCAGGACACCGCTGGCCGGCAGCTCGAGCTCGCACTGAACGTCGTATCGCATGTAATGGAGGGATGGAGTGCTACTACATTGTCATCAGCTCCTCGCACCTGAGCAACGGACACTTCCGTAACGTCAAAGGAGTTTTCAGAAGACCCCTCACTAGCAGCACCACTCTGGTGAGGAGCATGATTCTCGTCCTTGTGTTGTCTACGTCCTTTTAGATTATCATTGTGTACCCTGTAGTGATTTAGTTCATTTCCTAATAAGCCAAATGTTCTGCAGATTTTGTAACTTTTTATTAGGTACGGGTATTTACTGTTTGCCATAATGTCTTAAGTTACAGATGTTATGGGGGGATCCATCTTTTTTTTTACGGGTCAATACTTGGATTTTATACTTTAAACATCTTTACATAGTTAAAAGTAAAGAATTGATGAAATGAGCTAGATGCTTGTCTAGTAACTAATAGCACTAGGGGTAATAATTAATAAAGCAATGATGTATAATTGATCCAGAAAGTTGGAACTTGGGGGATCAGTCTTATGTAATAATATGCAATATTGTATGGGATTTATCTTATTATTATGCTTTGCTTATATAGCACCATCATATTCTGCAGCGCTTTCCAGACATTATCAATGCTGTCCCCATTGGGGCTCACAATCTAAATTCCCTGTCAGTAAGTCTTTGGAGTGTGGGAGGAAACCGGAGAACTTGGAGGAAACCCACACAAACACGGGGATTTGAACCCAGGACCTCAACGCTGCAAAGCAACAGTGCTAACCACTGAGCCACCGTGCTGGCATATCATATTTATGTACACAGTAATAGATCGAGTCTGTCAGATCCATTACACCAGAATTTTTCACAACTCGTGTGTTATTCATGGTTTAAACACCGATCTACGCTATTCTAGGAAATTATCTTTTTTAACTGTATTGAGAAGTTTGCAGATTTTTACTAGTCTGTACAATTACTGCTAACATACAATGCATGCTTAATATTCCATCAGTATCTCACCAGGTCATCTTTACGTCACGGGTAATGGAGTGAAATTCCAGTTTCATTATGAAATGTATATCAGGTTTGTTTTATTTTAAAGTTCTGTTAAAATGTCCGTACGTCCACATGAAAGGAATTGTGCGAACGTATAACATGAAGTTTGGCAGAATGCAGGTGAAACTGCTGGAAGTGATGACATTTGTTATGACATCTCTACAGAAGAAGTTTCTCCTTCAACAATTGACCTTAAAAGTCAAAGTGAGCCTAGGGTTTCACAGAGACGTCTGGTAGCATGACAGTCAAGGGAAAATAGTACAATACTGCGACCACCATCTAGCCTCAAAGTTTCCCCATGGGCGGGGGAACCATAGGTGGAATCCAGCATGTTGGAATTCTTGTGACAGTCACGCAACTTTTCTTCTACAGGATGGCCCAAAAGTAAGTCTACTGGACACACCACTGCCATCATGAATCAAATAGAGTTTTAGGTGTAGTTAGTAGTATACGACAATGAAAAAAATGATAATCATTCCATGATAATACTGTATCAGTTTTAAGAAATATAAGGTTATATTCACATTTAATTGATTAACGCAATTATTGGAGCACATTCTGCTCTAAAATCCACTAAAAAACCTCTTCAAATACTCATTGAAGAAGCTTCCCATTCATTTCAAAGGCAATATGGACATGTCAAATTTTGAGGTTTTTTATGCTTGAAAAAATGCTCCAAATTTGATTTCTGACTCAATTGGAGCAAGAAAAGGTGCTAAAAATATAAATAAAAAATAATTTTTTAAGCATATTTTTCACTTGGATTTTTCAGCCAGAAAAATCAAATCTAAAAACTCCATGTGAACATATGAGAAAAACTGCTACTGGCTCCAATATGAGAAAAATGCTTGTTGACCTAAGTTTTAGAAATAATGGGGACAATCCTCATATATGTTGCAAGTGCTTACTTACACAAGGTGTTGGGTTTTCTAAGATGATAGTCATGCTATTGTCCATTCATTTGTGCCATAGAAAGCACAGACACATACAATAGAGACGACTACTCTACATTGATGGATGATTCATAAATAATATGATTTTGTAGTGGAAGAAAATCCATACCTTCCTCTAGTACTAGAGACGTTCTAATATTTCAGGAAAGTTTCCAGTGCTGTCGTCCAGGCCAATTAAGCACAGTGAACGCATAAGCTTGAGCGATTATTGTCATACATTCTGTAGAGAGTCTCATAGTTCATAATTAATCTCTGTAATAATACAGCTATAAAAATAAGAGTACCAGTTGTATATCTGGTCCTAACAGTCATATGCTCCACTTCTGTAATGGCGTGCTCACACCTGTGTCTGAGGCTCCATCTCATATCCTATAAGATTGGATGGAAGGATGTCAAAACATGCATTGCTATTCTTACCATTAGGGCAGGTGCAGATGAGCGTATTTTCTGTCCGAGTGCGATCCACCAAATCATCGGATCACACTCAGACCGATGTTATTCCAATTTCTTGCTGACATAAAATCCTAAGGAAAAACATCCCCAAGTTTGATCCGATATTTGGATTGCACTCGGCCATGAAAGTCAATGAGTGCGGATTGCGTGGAAAACATTGAACTTCACTTGGATGACAAAATGACATAATGGAGACGATGAAGATTTTTTAATCTATCTTCTCCTTACCCGAGAGAATCAGAACACTCTCTGAACAAACTCTGATCAAACTCTAACCACAGTATGATTAGACTATGATATGCAAAATCGGCACGATTCTCTTGGATTAGAGAATACACGCTCATCTGCACCTTCTCTTACATAGATAGATGAACACCATAAAGGAACCAGACGGACCCTAATATTAGTCAGATTAATACTTATAGCGATCCTGTCACTAGCTTTGGCCGATATAGGATACGGCCACCACCTTTCAGGCCTGATATACAGTATTCTATAATGATGTATATCTGCCCCCAACATGACCTGTAAAAAAATAAAAATAACTTTCATTATACTCGCTTGCGTGGCGGTCCGGCCCGAGGGGTGTTGATGTTCTTGGTTCGGTGCCTCCCATCTTTTTACAATCACTGTCATCATTCTTGCTTCGTGTGGATGACGCATCTCTGTGTCATCCACGCAGTCTTCTTGGCATTGCGCTGCGCTCCGGTGCAGGCATACTTCTCTGCCCTGTTGAGGGCAGAGCAAAGTACTGCAGTGCGCAAGTGCCGGAAAAGGTCAGAGAGGCCCACGCCTGCGCACTGCAGTATTTTGCTCTGCCCTCAACAGAGCAGAAAGTATGCCTGCACAGGAATATGATGCTGAGGAGATTGTGCGGATGATGCAAGGACGAGCACGGAGATCGTAAGAAGAAGGAAGGCGCCGGACCAAGAACATCAACGCACCTCGGACCAGACTGTCCCGCAGGTAAGTATAATAAAAGTTATTTTTCTTCTCTTACAGGTCGGGTTGGGGTCAGATATACAGCGTTATAGAAAACTGTATATCAGCCATGAAAGGTGGTGGCCGTAACTCATATCGGCCAAACCTGGAGACAGGTTCCCTTTATGTTTATAAGACTGTGATTTGTATGTCAATAGTCCAACTCCAAAAATATATTTGTTCATGATGGAGCACATTATCTTCAACAGTTTTCAGATCTCCTTAAACTTAGTTTACATAGGACAGAACAGAAAACATCTATAACATCACCAAGGGGTCCACCTCATCTATCGTGATAGGTTATGCCATCACTTTATGGTTGATGGGAGTCTGTCAGCTGGGACTCTCACTGAGGGGCTTTCAGAAATGTTCACTGCTCAGCGCTTCCCGAAACAGGCTTTGTAACTCATGTTAATGGGACTAAGTTCTAGCTCTCTGCACATCATCTTGAAGAAAACAGTGCTGTGGCTTGATAATGCAGAACAGCTCTCCGCCCCATCATTTTGTGATTATTGGGAATCTTTGCTGTTTGATTTTGATTGATCAGTAAGTGATGTCAACTCAAGCAATAAACCATCACTCATTAAGATTTAGGCTTTTTTTAATCTGTGCTAAGGCTGTCTTCATACTAGTTTTAAAAAAAAAAGAAGCATACATTTTTCCTTTCATTTTTTTAACATCTACTCCTAGTTTTGACCAGATGAAACTGCATGACGCAACTTCACCCTAACTGCCCTGTACAACCCCCTGTTATGCCTGTTCTAGGCTTTGACATATTATTACATTTTCCCAGTGTGTGAGAGAAGAATCTTAGAGAACTGAATCTGATGAATTAGAAAAAATGTCATTTTCTTTCCACTTTTTTTTACCATCGCGTAGTTGATTGTCTAGGTTTCCCATGCATTTTGGGGATACAATGTTAGTTATTTTTTCACTGCATCCGCAGAAACCAGAGTCAAGTGTTGCGGATTGCACTGCGTTCATTGCTGAAAAATAATTGACCCTCATCACATTCCTAGTACGCCACTCTATGAAATAGTCGTCTCCTGTGTATCAATGGTACTGAAAAACACTGGAAAGAATTAGATAAACTTCAGCCCTAAATTTTTTAGCTAGGAAATTTCTGCTGTTGTGGAGCTAAATCTTCTAGACCAACAGCTTTTGACTGGGAGTTGTAGTTCTATAACAGCAAAGAGAGATTGACGAACACTAGCCTACGGTATACTTTAAGGGAGCCTTGATCCAGAAATATAAGACCAGTCTTTATACATAGGGGCAAGTTACTATATAGCCTCAAGGTTATTCGTCCCAAATCTAATTGTTGCACACTCTACCTCTAAAGTCAGGTTAGAACTTGCTGAATGCAGCTTTCATGCTGTAATGGAGCCTGGCAATTTTTTTTCCCGTTCACGGTATTAGCTCAGATAATAAAAGCTTTCTAAACATTATTAACATAAGATGCCAACTTGTGTTTTAGCCTTAGTGGACCTTTAATGTAATTTACTGAAGTGCTTCTTATTGGCGAGTACTATGTGATACCTGTGCCAGATGTGTCATTTGCTGACACAGTAAAATAAAGAGAGACGAGTGCAGGAAAACTGGGGTGATATATAGTATAAAGGGTTTATTTTATAATCTGAGCACCATCAGCTTAGAATCATTTCAGACCTTAAAAGGGTTGTCCGGTCTTCTGGTGAAAGCGTGAAGTCACTGTATGTGACTGCAGACTTCTGTTGTATCTTGGGAGCGTGCGATACGTACACTGTCAGGATTCACCAGAGTTAAAGAGAACCTGTCTCATGGAAAAAAACGCTATTAGGGTATGTTTCCACGATCAGGATTCCTTCAGTATTTGCTACGGATTGGACGCTGCGTACAGTCCAGCGTCCAGATGTTACAGCATAGTGGAGGGGATTTTATGAAATCTCATCTCCACTATGCGTCCAAACACGCAGGTGGCAGACCTGAGTAACCGGACATGCAGCGCGTCTTTCTAGACCGCAGCATGTCTGTTTATCTTGCGAAAACGCTCCTTAGCAAACAGATATGGGGTTGATCTGCAGGTTAACAGCGTTCTGAATCTGTCCAGCATCGGCACTTAGGCTAGTGCTGCCGAGAGGAAATTAACTTTATTCCTATAGGCAGCGTTCGGGGAAGGCGCCGGTGCGGGTTCAGTCACCGCCCTGTGTATCAGTGGCTGTAATTGACAGCAGGATCAGCATTAGGGGCAGCTGTCAGTCAGTGCCCGGGGGCACAGTTACTGTCACTGCTTTTTATACACAGAGCGGTGATTGAACCTGCGCCAATGCCACCTCCATGACTGAAACCTGAACATTAGCGGGGGGCATAAAGTTATTTTCCTCCCCATATCTTTCGGTTAATAGCTTTTTTTTCACATGACAGGTTCCCTTTAACGATGAGAGAAGCCGGTGATGTGGCTACAAGTTTGCAGTTTGCATACCTCCGACCACATTCCAACTAGATTTGCCTGTCTTCTCTCAAAACAAGTGAATAGAGAGGCACCGAGCACGTCTATTCAGCACATGACCACATGCATGCAAATTGCACACTTGTGGTCATGCGACTACCCGCTCTCAGCAGCAATACCAATGAATCCTGACAGCGTGCACACTGCACACTGTAAGGATATAATTACTGCAGACTTTTATTAGAAGACCGGATAAGCCCTTTCAATGGGTGGCTTGAAAATAAACATTGATGATATTTTTGTCACTTGGAAATGCTGTTTGCTAATGTCCAATATATGGGGGTGCCACTGATATGACACCCATAATAGCTAGAACAAAATGGCAGCTGTGCTAGGAAACAATGGTAAGGCTGACAGTGAAGGGCTTATGTGCAGGCCCCCACCCAATTATACAAAAATATGTACATGTAAATACATTGCACATAAATGTACACATAACACTAAATGCATGCATATACATCAGACACATAAGCACACAAGTTTATATAAAATATGCACATACATATATCATATACACATTGACATTTTTGTGATGCACTCGTTCAGTCTTTCAAAATATTTTTTAGTTTTCAACTTCCCCCATTCGTTGTCATAACAGCCATACGATTTTTCTTTTTAACACAATCTTCACTAAATTAGACTTTTTTTGCAAGGCACTCTGCAACTTTTTTTAGACATAATTTTGTAATACACACATATAAGTTTTATATTTCTGATAATTTTTGTTATGGGGTAAATATTAAAAAAAGTAAGCTTTTTTACACCATATTTATTTATTTTACTCACTCATATAGCTCCATTAATTCCTCAGTGCTTTACAGAAATTATCATAATTACTCCCATTGGGGCTCACAATGTAGATTCCCTATGAGGATGTCTCTAAAGTGTGGGAGGAAACCGGAGAACCCAGAGGAAACCCACACAAACACGGGGAGCAAATATATCAGTTACCACAAATACCGTAATCATTTTTTCTGTATGGGTTATTGCAATTACAGGAATACCACTTAAGTCCATGCTATTTACCAGTTTATGACATTTATTTTAAAAGGCGTATTACAAAAATGTTTTTCTTTTGCAGCATTATGATTTACTATCTTTATAGAAAACAAATCTGGTTTTAACTTGTCTGCTTTTTACTCATAATATGTACAGGTGCTTCTCACAAAATTAGAATATCATCAAAAAGTTAATTTATTTCAGTTCTTCAATACAAAAAGTGAAACTCATATATAGTCATTACAAACAGAGTGATCTATTTCAAGTGTTTATTTCTGTTAATGGTGATGATTATGGCTTACAGCCAATGAAAACCTAAAAGTCATTATTTCGGTAAATTAAAATAATTAACAAGAAAACACCTGCAAAGGCTTCCTAAGCGTTTAAAAAGGTCCCTTAGTCTCTTTCAGTAGGCTCCACAATCATGGGGAAGACTGTTGACTAGACAGATGTCCAGAAGGCAGTCACTGACACACTCCACAAGCAGGGTAAGCCACAAAAGGTCATTGCTAAAGAAGCTGGCTGTTCACAGAGTGCTGTATCCAAGCATATTAATAGAAAGTTGAATGGAAGGAAAAAGTGTGGTAGAAAAAAGTGCACAAGTAACAGGTATAACAGCAGCCTTGAAAGGATTGTTAAGAAAAAGCCATTCAAAAATTTTGGGGAGATTCACAAGGAGTGGACTGCTTCTGGAGTCATTGCTTCAAGAGCCACCACACACAGACGTATCCAGGACATGGGCTACAAGTGTCACATTCCTTGTGTCAGCCACTCATGACCAATAGACGCCAGAAGCGTCTTACCTGGGCCAAGGAGAAAAAGAACTGGACTGTTGTCAGTGGTCCAAGGTGTTGTTTTCACATGAAAGTAAATCTTGAATTTCATTTGTAAATCAAGGTCCCAGAGTCTGGAGGAAGAGTGGAGAGGCCACAATCCAAGCTGCTTGAGCTCTAGTGTGAAGTTTCCACAATCAGTGATGGTTTCGGGAGCCATGTCATCTGCTGGTGTAGGTCCACTGTGTTTTATCAAGACCAAAGTCAGCGCAGCCATCTACCAGGAAATTTTAGAGCACTTCATGCTTCCCTCTGCAGACAAGCTTATTGGAGATGGAAAGTTCATTCTCCAGCAGGACTTGGCACCTGTTCACACTGCCAAAAGTACCAATACCTGGTTTACAAACAATGGTATCACTGTGCTTATTTGGCCAGCAAACTCACCTGACCTATGGGGTATTGTCAAGAGGAAGATGAGAGACACCAGACCCAACAATGCAGATGAGCTGAAGGCTGCTATCAAAGCAACCTGGACTTCCATAAGACCTCAGCAGTGCCACAGGCTGATTGCCTCCATGCCACGCCGCATTGATGCAGTAATGATGCAAAAGGAGCCCCGACCAAGTATTTTTTCAAGCTGGTGTTATAAAGTATTCTAATTTACTGAGATAATGACATTTGGGTTTTCATTGGCTGTAAGCCATAATTATCAACATTAACAGAAATAAACACTTGAAATAAATCACACTGTTTGTAATGACTCTTTATAATATATGATTTTCACTTTTTGTATTTATGAACTGAAATAAACTAACTTTTTGATGATATTCTAATTTTGTGAGAAGCACCTGTATGTATATATAGAAAAGTACTAATAAATAAATATGTACCTTCGTACCTAAAACTACCAGCACAATATTTCTGTAAAGAAGAATACCACTTAGGTAAATACATTTCTCTTAGGCCTCTTTCACATGTCAGTGTCTCCGGTACGTGTGGTGACAGTTTTCACACACACCGGAGACACATACATACGTACAGGGCCGGCTCCAGGTTTTTATGGGCCCCATGCGAAATTGTCTCAGTGGGCCCCCTTAACACAGACCACGATTCATGA
>VIAB01005945.1:27567-43536 GCA_009801035.1 Oophaga pumilio
CCGGCACTTGCCCAGGTATGCCGGGTGCTGACGCCGGCCCTGCACACGTAGATCCATTCAAATGAGTGGGTCTATGCACATGTCAGTGCGTTTTCACGGACCGTGTGTCCGTGTGCAAAACACGCTGACATGTCCGTTTTTTTACCTTTTTTTACCATGATCACGGACTGCAAAACGTCCCACACATGTGCACACGGAAAACAGTGTACATTGTCCTCTGTGTGCATGGCTGGTGGCTGGGGAAGAAGCGGCTACTGTAAGTCGCTGTTCCCCTGCCTGGGGTGCTGAAGCTGCCTGTCATTATTCTTTCCTGCTCTGCCGGCAACAGCGCAAGCAGGGAAAATGAATGAAAAACAAACCGATCCCCCTTATTTTTTGAACCAACCAGGCAAAATTAACAGGTGCGGGCTATTATTCTTAGGCTGGTAAGGGGCCTTGAATATGGCTCCCCCAGCCTAAAAACAGCAGCCCTCAGCTGCCCAGAAAAGGCGCATCTATTAGATGCGCCTATTCTGGAGCTTTGTCAGGTTCTTCCCACTTGCCCTGTAGTGGTGGCAAGTGGGGTTAATAAGGGGTTAATGTCACCTTTCTATTCTAAGGTGACATTAAGCCCATCTTAGTAATGAAGAAGTGTCAATAAGACACCTTTTCATTACTAATCCTATAGTAAGTAAAGGGTTAATTAAACACCACACAGTAAGAATAAAGTCTTTTAATGAAATAATACAACATACAGGTTTTCCATCTTTATTAAACTGCTATTCCCAGCAAAGCCATTGTTCTCCTGGAAAAAATACGAAATAAAAAAGCAACGATATACCCATACCTGTTCGCCGTACAGTCAAGTCCCACGGCGCAATCCATCTCAAGGGGTTAATCAGTTTGCAACCGGGAGCGGTGCTAATGTGACCGGCCCGGCTGTAAACCACTGTGAAATGAATGGGAAGCAGCGCGCACAGGCTCAGTGATGAGCGGTGACATCACTGAGTCTGTGGTCGCTGACAGATGAACTCCTGTGACCTCAGCACTGTGGGAAAATGATGGTGCTGAGGTCACAGGAGTTCAGCTGTCAGCGACCAGAGACTCAGTGACATCACCGCTCATCACTGAGCCTTTTCACGCTGCTTCCCATTCATTTCATAGTGGTTTACAGCCGTGCCGGTTGCATTAGCACCGCTCCCGGTTGTAAATTGATTAACCCCTTGAGATGGATTGCGCTGTGGGACTTTTCTGTATGGCGGACAGGTATGGGTATATTGTTGCTTTTTTATTTTTTATTTTTTAATAAAGATGGAAAACCTGTGTGTTATATTATTTCATTAAAAGACTTTAGTCTTACTGTGTGGTGTTTAATTAACCCTTTACTTACTATAGGATTAGTAATGAATAGGGGGCCAATTGACGTCTCTTCACTACTAAGCCGGGCTTAATGTCACCTTACAATAAAAAGGTGACATTAACCCCCTTATTAACTCCAATTGCCACCACTACAGGGCAAGTGGGAAGAACCCGACAAAGCTCCAGAATAGGCACATCTAATAGATACACCTTTTCTGGGCAGCTGCGGGCTGCTGTTTTTAGACTTGGGGGCCCATATTCATGGCCCCTTACCAGCCTGAGAATAGCAGCCCGCACCTGCTAGTTTTGCCGGGTTGGTTAAAAAAATAAGGGGGATCCCACGCTGGTTTGTTTTTCATTCATTCTCCCTGCTCACACTGTTGCCGGCAGAGCAGGAGTTATTAATGACAGCCCCATTCAGCACCACAGGCAGGGGAACAGCGCTTACTGTAGCGCTTCTTCCCCTGCGGCCGTACGTGTGGTACTGATGCGGCACACGAGTGGCACACGTGTGCCACACGGATGTGCCACATGGCACACGAACATGGATATCTCAGATACCGATTTTTTTGGAACCGGAAATATCAGGACGTGGGAAACCGACCTTATACATATCAGTACAGCTTGTTGTTCACTGTTAAAGGGGTTGTCCACTATTCAGACAATTCCTTTTCAATCCATATGTTTCTCCCTTGCAAAATAATAACCCTAATACTCACCTCCAGTGCCAGCCCATTTTCAGCGGAGTCGGCATTTGGTCACCCAAAGATCGAGTGACATTATTATGTCACACGATCCTTGCAGCCAATCAGCGCTGGCTTCACTCTCCCCACCTTAAAACTATTCACATACATCCAAATTATGCATGTGCAGTTCTCACTTCCTCCGGATGTTAGTGATGCATCCCAAAGCGTGGAGAGTGATGCCAGCGCTGAATGGTAGCGAGGATAATAATGTCACGAGATGCGAGAGGAGTGCCAACCCCGTTCCGCTGGAATGGGACCGCCACTTAATGTGAGTATAGGTGTTATTAGATTACAAGGGAGAAACATATGTATAGGGAAAGGGTTGTTTGAGTAGTGGACAACCCCTTTAAAGTCTCTGCCTTCCATATGAAAGATCCTTCCTGGGTAAGACCAGATTGTAGAAATAACAAATAATTAAATTAATAGAGGCAACTACTGAGCACAGTCAGATGCGGAGAGGAGGTCCCCTGTGTTCTCTGATGAGAGACAGCAGGACCACCCTTCACCCATGGGCCCATGTGCAGTTGAGAATGTGGTAAGTCTGCCCCTGCTAAGACCACTCTGAGTTAGTCTCCTGTCGGCTCTGCTTGATCCATTCAGAAAGCCACATGGGGAGTATTTTATATATAATGGCTGTTTTCTTAGAGCCTCTGATTCTTTATTCTAGTGGTACAATGGGTCACAAGAGTCAGACAGGTGCCATTCTAAATCTGGCTACCGGCCCGGTGATTACCTGTTACACACCTGCTATACAGAAATATCCCTTTTGAGTTAACATTTGACTTTTTCTTTCTTGGCTTTGTTCTCCCAATGGCTGTTAAATAATGTATTTGCTGTGTCTTGGGGTTGCTCTCCAAGGACTGAAGTGTTCTGTGCATTCATTTAACACTAAACTCTAAACAATGTCACCATTAGAAGTAGCGGGTGCTATTTGCCTTGTGAAATATTACTTGCTGTGGTGCATTAGTTTCAGGCAAATGTTTGTCAAAAGTGCTGTGCAGTTGGTCAGTGGGATATTGTGGTTAATTATCCATTTGATTTATTCATAAAGCAGGGAGAGGGGATGTGGCCGTTCAGTTGTTTTGTTGAATTGCTGTAAAAATGTGAATTTTCTTTTTGTTTTTTAGATGTTAGGATTTTAACCCTTTGTAATTGATTTTCATATCTTGATTGACTGCTCAAATTGTGAAACAATTTCTGAAAATAAGTAAATTGTAGATTTGATCATTTTATTTAAATTTGTGCTGTGCTTTATGTGCTCGCTACTTTATGTGAATGAACTAATACAGTCAAGTCCAGATATGTCAGTAGATTTGACACTATAATGTGGTGCCAATGGTCAATTCTTTTATTAGAGGTAAGTCAGTGACCACAAAAGTCATACTTTGAACCTGATTCATTAAGACTAGCATTTTGTATGCTAGTCTTAATGCATTTTGTGCATGTTACTTTTGAACTACTGCACACCGCTTAAGTACTGTATTTTTTGGACGATAAGACGCACTTTTTTCCTCAAAAAGTTTTGGGGGAAATGGGGGTGCGTCTTAGTCGGAATATACTTACAAGTAGTGTGGCGGCAGCAGGAGTCGGGCAATTTTGTGGCGGTCCGATGCTGCAGGGTGTTGATCACAATCCCTTCCCAGGCTGGTGCTGCAGTATTCAGCAGAGCGCAGTGATGCGGGGCTCCACCAACATTTTCTGAAAGCCTGGAGCCCCCACACTTCCATTGTTGTGATGGGTGGCCTCCGGGAAAATGGCCGTCGGGTCGGCGCATGAGCAGATTGAGATCTCGGCAGTGCCATTTTCCCGGAGGCCACCGCATCGCAGCAGTAGGGATGTGCGGGGCTCCGGGCTTTCACAAAATGTTGACAGAGCCCACTCACTACTGAGCACCGATGAATCTGCTGCACCCGCCTGGGATGGTATTTCCCGGAGGCCACCGCTTCACAGCAATGGATATGAGGGGGGCTCCGGGCTTTCAGAAAATGTCAGTGGAGCTCCTGCACCACGAGCATCGCAGAACCTGCTGCACCAGTCTGGGATGGGAGTCATATCATTGCTGGACCACCGAACACCCCCTGTGACCATGCTCCACCAGTGCTACTGATTTTGGACTGTAAGATGGACCCCCATTTGATGCATTTATATTTTTCCCTATTTTCCTTCTGAAAATCTGGGGTGCGTCTTATAGTCCGAAAAATACGGTAATTCACCACATCTTATCAGTGGTGTGCGCCTCCTTGCGCCTCTCCAGAAATGTTACTTTAGTCATGAGTAACATAAATGTGTGCCGTTATTTTTGATTAATATGTTTGGGGCGTTGCAATGCCTGTCCTGCCCGGCTTCTTCTCAGGTCCACCCACTATGGCATTGCTGGCTGAAAATGATGTGAAATGCCAAAAGTCACAATTTTTTTGTTCAACTTTGCATTACCCAAAAGTTTTGCCACTTTTCAAAGTGCTTTACGCTTAAACACTTTGATGAATTAAGGTCTTTGTGCATGCTAGGTTGTAATGTCACTTCGCTGTAACTCCATGGTATAGAGGTGTGGTATAGTGCTGCTATGATGGTTATAAGGAATATAGAAATACATTTATGCAGGTCCATACATGACAGAAACAGATGCGTATACCTCTGAGCATGTATATACTGTATATGAGCTCTATGTTTCTCTAGTCACAACATATTTTCAAATTATTCAGATTCAGTTTCATTTGCATTGCCATCACAAAAGTGAAGGGTAAGAGGCTTGTCCGAAACCTAACTGATGACTTTTCTTAGGAGTAGGGTATCAATGTGAGATAGGTGGGGGTGTCAGTTGTCGGACCCCCACTGATCTCATATTGAGTGATTATTGAAAAAGGGAGCTGCCAGTCGTAAATCTTGATGATTTGTGTGTGCAAGTGCATTCATTGTGGCAGAACATTCCTCAAACAACCATTAATAATTTCATTGATAGCAGCCAAGGCGTGTAAGTGCGGGGATTTCTGTGTGTGGTTCTCATACTTAATACTGATTAAATCGAGATGTTCTGAAAAATTTGTTTACATTTTTACAGCATTTTCATATACCGGTAATTAACATGACTATCCATCCAGTGATTTCAATAATTCAACATCTTTTCCTTCTTAGTGTTGCAGTTTCAAAGTTGAGTAGTGCATTTCCATCCATTTTTCTGTATCTTGTATGTTATACTTGTGCATATAACATTTAAAGTGACCACTTATCCATTATTAATCAATTTTTGATTGAAAATATATCATTCAAATTGTTTGCAAATATCCCAAAGCCTTATCCACTTGCTTTCTTAATTAATTTAACACCAAGACATTCTGCAGCGCTTTAATGACATTGTAATCATTGGGGCGGATCACAATCTAATTTTCCTATCAATATGTCTTTGGAGTGTGGAAGAAAACCCACAAGAAACATACAAACTCTTTGCAGATGTTGTCCTTGGTGGGGCTTCAACCCAGGATCCCAAGGCTGCAAAGCAACAAGGCTAACCCCTGAGTCATAGTTACAACTAACAGCCCTATTAATGACCTGAGTTATTAATAATGCTTTTAAATTTAAGAAAAAATCTCAGATTATGTATGAAAGGGAATTTGTCAGCAGGATTCTTCTATATAATCTGAGGGCATCATGAGGTAGGAGCTGATACACAGATTTCAGGGATGTGTCACTTATTAGGCTGTGTGCTTTTGTTTCAATACAATGAATGTTTTATCACCAAGAGATTATCACTTCCTGGACTGCAGCTCACATGAGCCCTGGTCCGACCACTCCCTCTCCTCCAGTAAACATCTCACTGTTAATAGACAATGTACACAGACAGCCTAGTGTGGGCGGGGTTAGATTTCTAAACTTGGCTACATGCTACATCTAAAAACTTAGTGTCACAACTGCTGCACTCAGTAAACTAAATGATACATCGCTAGAATCAGGGTCTCATTTCCTATCGAGCTGCTCTCAGATGAGGTAGGAAAAACCTGCTGACAGATTACCTTTAATATATGTAATTTTAAAGATTCAACCCATTTGTATAAAAAAAAGTATTGGAAATGTAGAAAAAGGCATTGTTGTATATGGTAAAGGTTTAAAGGGTTAAAGAAAGCAGTTCAAATGCACATCACATGTTATACAGTCATGGCCAAAAGTTTTGAGAATGACACAAATATTATATTTTCACATGATCTGCTGCCCTCTGGTTTTTACGTGTGTTTGACAGATGTTTTTATCACAGACAGAAATATAATTGCAAACATATGAGTAACAAAAGCTTATATTGACAGTTAGAATGAGTTAATGCAGCAAGTCAATATTTGCAGTGTTGATGTTGACCCTTCTTCTTCAGGACCTCTGCAATTCTCCCTGGCATGCTCTCAATCAACTTCTGGACCAAATCCTGACTGATAGCAGTCCATTCTTGCACAATCAATGCTTTCATTTTGTCAGAATTTTTAGGTTTTTGTTTGCCCACCCGTCTCTTGATGATTGACCACAAGTTCTCAATGGGATTAAGATCTGGGGAGTTTCCAGGCCATGGACCCAAAATCTCTATGTTTTGTTCCCTGAGCCATTTAGTTATCACCTTTGCTTTATGGCAAGGTGCTCCATCATGCTGGAAAAGGCATTGTTGATCGCCAAACTGCTCTTGGAGGGTTGGGAGAAGTTGCTCTTGGAGGACATTCTGGTACCATTCTTTATTCATGGCTGTGTTTTTAGGCAAGACTGTGAGAGAGCCGATTCCCTTGGCTGAGAAGCAACCCCACACATGAATGGTTTTAGGATGCTTAACAGTTGGCATGAGACAAGACTGGTGGTAGTGCTCACCTTGTCTTCTCCGAATGAGGCGTTTTCCTGATGTCCCAAACAATCGAAAAGGGGATTCATCAGAGAAAATAACTTTACCCCAGTCCTCAGCAGTCCACTGCCTGTACCTTTTGCAGAATATCAGTCTGTCCATGATGTTTTTTCTGGAGAGAAGTGGCTTCTTTGCTGCTCTCCTTGAGACCAGGCCTTGCTCCAAGAGTCTCCGCCTCACAGTGCGTGCAGATGCACTCACACCTGCCTGCTGCCATTCCTGAGCAAGCTCTGCACTGCTGGTAGCCCGATCCCGCAGCTGAAACACTTTTAAGAGACGGTCCTGGCGCTTGCTGGTCTTTCTTGGGCCCCCTGGAACCTTTTTGGCAACAATGGAACCTCTCTCCTTGAAGTTCTTGATGATGCGATAGATTGTTGACTGAGGTGCAATCTTTCTAGCTGCGATACTTTTCCCTGTTAGGCCATTTTTGTGCATTGCAATGATGACTGCACGTGTTTCTTTAGAGATAACCATGGTTAACAGAAGAGAAACAATGATGCCAAGCACCAGCCTCCTTTTAAAGTGTCCAGTGGTCTCATTCTTACTTAATCATGACAGATTGATCTCCAGTCATGTCCTCATCAACACCCATATCTGTGTTAATGGAGCAATCACTGAAAAGAGGTTAGCTGGTCCTTTTAAGGCTGGGCTGCAATGATGTTGAAATGTGTTTTGGGGGATAAAGTTCATTTTCTAGCCAAATATTGACTTTGCAAGTAATTGCTGTTAAGCTGATCACTCTTTATAACATTCTGGAGTATATGCAAATTGCCATTAGAAAAAGTGAAGCAGTAGACTTTGTAAAAATTAATATTTGTGTCATTCTCAAAACTTTTGGCCATGACTGTACAGTAAGCAAAAAGGAATTACAACCCCCAACATCTTTCAAATAAAGTCAATCCAGGAACAAGATTTCAACCAATTTAGTGGTTTATTCTAAGAATGAATCAAACTATTAGAAACTGGCAACAACTTGGTTTGCTGACTAAGAACAAAGGGAATGTTCATGAGTTATAATGCAATCTGCAACATGTTATATATTTGTGTTTCTAACGCAGCTTTACCAATATCCAGGGAATTCAGCATAAAGCAATGGTTTACTCCCGTACAAAGTATTTGATTTAAAGCATATAATGAAAGCATGGTAAATAAAACATCAGAGGTAAATCAACATATGATCATATTAGAAGAGCGAAGATTGCAAAAAATATTCACCCTTGTGGGGATTTCCTTTTATTCCTCATGTTCCTCATGCTGCAAAATAGATTATGTTCGAAAGGTCAGAAGAATTTTTACTAGTTCATATACAGGAAAACAGTTTTCTAGAATAGGTCAGCAGCGGCTACTGCCTAAGGACACTGAGCCACTGTGTATCAGTGCAGAGGCTTCGATGCAATTTTCTATTCATTAATAGTTTTGCATTAGAAACTCAATGATCCAGTAATTAAAAATAGGAATATATTTATTTTATTTTGTGTTTAAAACATATTTAAACAGTTAATCTCATCTTGGCACCTCCAAAAAATATTGCTGGGGAATGCTATGACCTGCCAGACATTTTTCAAAATTAAAGTGGTACAGTCATTTCAGGAAAACTCTCAGCAGAATGTCTGTGTCTGCCTCTAGCTCCTCGCTATTCCTCCTCTTTCTCTTCTCCTCTCCATAGAATTTTATGAGCACCGTCGATCATCTCCTGTCTCAGTAATGTGAAAATTTGCATTCACGGAAGATGGATTTTACCAAATTTTTCGATGAATTAAGAGTGAAACATTAATCCAAGTGGAGAAGAACCAAATTTATTTGAAAAGATATATTAGCGCATTTCTTATTTTCACATGCACTAGTGATATATGAAGAATAATGAAACATTTTTTTAACTTTTTTCTTCAGTAAACCTTGATCTTTAGTTTTGTTGCACCTCTTTCTTAAAGGGAACCTATCAGCAGGATTGGGCTCAGTAAACTACAGACAGTGTCACGTCGGTGACGTTATACTGATTAAAATGATACCTTGGTAGATGAAATCTGTCTTGTGGTTGTTGTTTAATCTTTATTTCCAGTTTTCAGTTAATAATTCTCGTGCTTTGTGGGGGATGTGGGTGCGGTGTGGGTGGGGCTTTATGTGGTGCTTTGCTTACATGTTCATACTTATGGGCTTATGACAGGTCACTGATCCCTCACTGACCTGCCCCCTATTTTACATACTGAATATACTATTGTTTGAATGGAAAAAAACAATCACATTCATCAGGCAGACACATGCGCTGTAGCATGTTATGATTGATAACATGCATTTTTCATTTTATTTAGACATATAGTTTGGTTGGAAAAAAAATTATCTTAATCAAATGCCACCGGCGGTCACACCTGAGCAGTAGCATCTATCGCCATCCGATAGATGCTACAGTGCCAGTGCCATTTTGCTAGAGAAAAAAAAATTAGGCTTCATCAAGATGGTGCCGGCAATGATGAATGAGTTTTTTTTTCAAGCAATATTCTATGCAGTATGTAAAATAGGGAGCAGGTCACTGAGGGATCAGAGATCTGTCATAAGCCCATACAGATGTGTATGTAAGCAGAGCACCATATAACGCTGCACCCACAGGCCGCCCCGGAGCACGAGACTCTCACTAACTGAAAACTACAAATACAGATTAAACAACAACCACAAGACGGATTTCATCAATCCAGGTATCATTTTAGTCAGTATAACGGCGCCGACCTGACACTGTCTGTAGTTTACTGAGCACAATCCTGCTGACAGGTTCTCTTTAATTTAATTTGTGCTTTTTTTAAGTTAATTTTACTTGATTTTGTTTTTATCTCCCCTTTTGTTCTACGTTTTGGGTGTGGTATTAATTATCCAGATGTTTTTGCCTAATTCATAATTAGCGACATTTTACAAATGTCGCAACATTTTTGCCCAGTTGTACTGCAGTACCCTAGCTGAGTACAAAACCTGTCTAATTTTGATTGCACAATTGAAGATTATTGTGTGACATTTAAAGCTTATTGAAAGGATTTTTCAACATTTCAATGTAGAAAGGCACTAAAGTGAAAGTAAAGTAAAAGTACTAAAGAGTAAAAAAAAAAATCTTTGAATTGATGTCAATTCATCAAACATTGTGCACCCATTGCTTTGCCAGGTTCTGTTTCCACTACCCACTGTGATATTGTCACTCAAGAGTCCACAAATGTTTAAAACTGTTACTGGTCTTCAGCAAACACTTAACATTTTATGCGTTGCATACACCATGATGCAGCAAATCTTAACTTGACATTTAATACATCACATGTAATTGAAAATATCACGTTAAGGTTTGCAGCATCCCGGTATGTAATGCGTTAAGTGTTGTAGTGTTGTATTGTGACATTGCATCTATTGATTTTCAAAGTTGTCACGTTCTGACTTACAACTTGCAAACATTTCCAAATATGGTCCAATTTTCTGTTGGTTGCAAATCGCATGTAACTCGCTTGCCATGGACTTCAATGCAAGTCACATGTGATGGCAACATTTCTGGGGTTTGACTGTTTTTCCAGCCAAATGGCAGCTCCAAACTATTGATTTGACAGATCACAGACAACTTGCAGAAATGTTTTTGGTAGCGAGATTTGCCCGAGAACTGATGTTGTATGACACCTGTGGGTGTCCAATAGAGATGAGCGAATATGTTCGGGTTCATAGACCATGCCGAATAAGCTGCAGAGGAAACCCGGCTTCCTGGATAGCGCCGGGTGAATAGCTGATCGGCGCCGCAGCTGCATATGTCGCGGCTGTGTCACAGTCACAGCACATGCATGGAGAGCCTGTGTGTTGTGACTGTTACACAGCCGCGACACATGCAGCTGTGGCACCGAACAGCTGATCAGCCGAGGCGCTCCAGTTATCCGGGTTCCCGATGCAGCTTCTTCGGTAAGCGCTATAGCTACCGAATAAGGAGGGAGCCGACGATGTTTTCTCATCTCCACCACTGATCAGAGTAAGATTTGTGATGAGGCTCACTACTCTTCGCGGCTCGCTTGATTCATTAAGAGACGTGTGCCTTCATCCTGCCCCCTTACGAAGACCGGCATGTAAAACACCACTCTTTGTGAATTTGGTCCCTAATTTCTAAGTAACGCCAGGTTCAGATGAGTTTGTGAAAAATCATCTGATTTACATCCAGAGAAAACAGATTATTTTCACATCCGTACGACCTCCATACGGTATGCATTTTTATATATATATATTCATCAGCAGTGAATAAAATTTACAAGACCAAATACTGTTTCCAATGCTAAGAATTTAAATAAATCAGCAACAATCAGATACAATACGGGTCATCCGAAATATAGAAGAGAATCGAGCCTGCTGTGATTTCTTTCACGCGGACCTGGTATCATCTGAACAGCCGTACTCAATAACATTGGTTGATGTGCTGTATGCGTCAATCACGATTATAACCCAGACAGCACAAATACATAAAATCTTCTCGCCTGGATCAGACCTTAGTGTTGGGCTTTACTGTGTCCTCTACTACATGAACTCTAAAAATATAGACATGCTAATTAATTTTAGAGGTTTCGTAAAAAAAAATGATTTTCCAGCTGTTTTTAGCATCATTAATTTACTCATAATGAGATTTTATTTTAATTACTGTGGAAGCCGAGATTTTTTAATTAGCTCAAATCTCACCATTGAATCAAATAATGCCATAATGGAAGAAAAAAAAAACTAACGCACAAGTTACATTAGGATGATGCGCGTGTGGAATTCGAAGAATTCAGCTATGTGTATGCCTGAACATTTTCCAGAATGATTTTCACACTTCAGGCTTTTATAATTTTCACACTTGTCAAAGCCTTGGTAGTGTTCCATTTGTTAAATTAACATAGTTTTCAGCTGGGACCCTTTGACTTGCTATGTGTTCGACTGCTTGTCTGGGCAACAAAATAATTCTGTTGCATTTGGAGCGAAATGAAAATGATTTAATATACAGGATATATAAGATTTACGTGATATGAAATTAGGTTTTAATTATATTTTTTAATGATGTTTTGAAATTGTATATGCGAGCCTTTCATTGTGTTATAATAAACCATTGCTCATGGGAGATACTTTGTGTCATTTGCTCAGTAATGGCTTTTTTCTGGCGACTCGACCAGACCATGCAGACCATTTTTCTTCAAGTGCCTCCTTATTGTGCATCTTGAAACAGCCACATCGCTAGTTTTATGTTATTTGTGGGTTTTTCTTTGCATCCCAAACAATTTTCCTGGCATTTGTCACAGGTTACAGGTGAGGATGTTACCTTTAGTAGCCAGTCAAACCCATTTGGGTCAACTTCTGTGCATGTTATCAGGCCAAAATCACCAGGGTATGTGAACTTTTAATCAAGGTCATTTGGATGTTTTGGGTTGTCATTATGATTTAAAAAGAGAAAACACAGTAGTTTGACAATTAATGGCTTCACCCAACCACTAACCATGAGTGGAGAAAAAGTTTTAGTGTTATCATTCATATTCTCTGAAATAAGACCAAGAAAGCAAAAATTCTGCCGTGGTATGTAAACATTTGAGCACAATTGTATAATGCATTATGGACAATGAATCTCCATTCCTATCACCCTGCATTTTGATTTTTTACATGAAGGCAAGCAATCTGCAACTGGACTTGTCAAAATTATTGTGACAAATTTTTGCCAAGATCATCATCTACACCTTCAGCAAAAATAAAATGCTGCCAAAGCTCCTGGACTGCTTTTTCTTCCCAGGCAGTACTCTTTTTCCCCAAGTTTGGAGTAACTGAAACTGAAACAGTTGGCCATTTAAGATTATTATTTTTCATATTGTATTTACAGGAAAATAAAAAAGAAGTTAGGAAAAATTGCTCTCTTTCACAAATTTACCTGTGTTTCTATATAAAAATAACCTTGGTAGTTTGTTGAATGAATCAAATGTATTGGGGGAACTACTGGTCATTGGGGGTAAGTGGCTTACTCATTCAATGGGACTCACAGGGGGATTTACCTCTTCTCATGTGGACCAGTCCAAGCCTGTTTAGGGATATGCAAACAGTATATTAAAAGGAGTCTGTCACCCCAAAACTCAATTTAAACAATTTATATAGTCATGAAAGTGACTTCACCCTTAAAAATTTCATCACCATAGCATAGTTTTTAACTTGCTTATGTTGTTTTAAAAAAAAAAATTTTTACTATATCAATGAGGGATATTTGGTGCATCATTGGCATGGCTAAGGGCTCAGTGCACTTTCAACAGGGGCAGACATACCCGTTGGTGCAACCTGTGCAGCCGTACAGGGGCACAAGAGGTACGAGGGCGCATTTCCATCTCCAAAGCAGCAAGCAGCTATTTTCACAGACACATTATTGGACTGCAAAGGTCCCATTTACTGTTCTTGCACTGTTCTCATTGGTGTTTTTCCTTGGGGTTGTCAGGTTGTTAAACCCCACACCTAGAATTTACTTTCAAGTCCTCATGCCCAGCATTTTCCTGATTGGCATTTTATGTTTCATATTTTGAATCAGAGGTGTTGTTTCAAAATGCAATATGCTATAAATATGGCATTTTTTTTCTTTCAATTTTCCCCAAAGACTTTTTTTACCGGACTTTAAAAAGTTACAAAAATATAGAATAAAAAAAATGACTAAAAACCTTAAAATGTTTGGGCTTCTTTAAACATCTTAAAATGCTGGAAAAAAAAATATATTTTGAAATAAGTCGTAATACTGCATGATCGGCATCTACTTGTGGCGCTGAAGAAGAGCGGTTTTGCAATAACGCATCACATCCATTGGAAAGCATCAAGATGCATTTAAGTGGAGAGGTAATAGACTGTGAAAATCTCTGAGGTTTACATATTGCTGCACATTTTCCTAGACCTCATCCACACATTACATCTAATTGTTTCCTGTGACTTTTTCCTCTTTTGACAGCTCAGACATCAGACGAAGAAGCTTCATATTTCCAATTCATTTTATTAATTGTATACATTGCAGTAGCAATGGATCACTGTCATATTTATTTCTACATTTTATCTAATTTTATGTAGATAACATATTTAATAACGTATTCCTTACTTAAAAAAATCTAATTTATCATAACAGGAAATATTGTTTATTAAAAATTCTGAAAACCTACAGCCGACTTGTACACAGGATTTAGCAATTCACACTTAATCCTGGTGAATTGTATCCCTTTATTTCTAGGATACAATATTGAAAGTCTTATACTTTCCATTATTTATGCATTTCAGACCGGTTATTCAGAGTTTCTAAATGTCAGTGCCCATGGCATTTCCTTAGACTGCTGTCAGACACATTGTCAACTCCGTGATTCTTGATTCCAGCGACTGTCTCTTTTGCGCATGAAAAGGACCGGTTGTGGGTTGGCTACATATTTTCCTCCATGTTCTAGCATAAAGCAGGTGTCAGGATAATATTTGTTTTCTATAAAATTGCTTTTGGCGTTACAATATTATTCGATTACACCTTGTTTTTCATTTTAGACACAAATACATTTTGTTTGCAGTTTAATACTAGACATAAATAGCTGTTGGCAAAGAAATAAGTTGCCTGAATTGAAAATGCTGTCGTCCAGGTAAGAATGTATTGGAATGGATTGTATTAAATCAAAGTATCCTAAATTCTCTGCTCTTGTATAAGAAAAAATATTATTTTAAAATAATTTCAAACCAATAATACAAAATCCATACCAGTCATTGGGGCTCTGCTGTACCTTGATATGCCTCTAATTTGATCCGGAACCATGCCAAGGTTTATTCTGTTGACTTCAAAATTGTGCCATGTTCCATCGGATGCCGTAACATTGAGATACCAAAGCTTTTAAGAGAGAATGCCTATGTAGTATAATGCTATATGTAGGTAAAATGCAGCAGCAGCAGGAGAAGGAGAAGGAACCATCTACAGTGGTATTTAAAAGTTTGGGCACCCCTAGTCTAAATTACTGTTATTGTGAACAGTTAAGTAAATTGAAGATGAAATGATCTCTAAAAGGGCTAAAGTTAAAGATGACACATTTCCTTTGTATTTTAGGCCCAAAAGAATATTATTATAACTTTTTTCACATTTTAAAAATTACAAAAAGGAAAATGAGCCGATACAAAAGTTTGGGCAACGCACGGATACTACATAGTAGCACCCCGTTTTGCAAGTATCACAGCTTGTAAATGCTTTTTGCAGCCAGACAAGAATCTTTCAATTATTGTTGGAGGGATTTTCACTCATTCTCCCTTGGTAATATAATGCTATACTGTATGTAGGCGACACGCAGCAGCAGGAGAAGGAACATACAGGGGCCCAAGAGGTAAGGATGCTCACTTCCATCTCCAGAGCAGCAAGCAGCTTCTGTCACAGACACACTATTGGACTGCAAAGGGCCCATTTACTGTTCTTGCACAGTTTTCATTGCTGTTTTTCATTGAGGTTGTCTGAAAAATCTTCCAGTTCTGTGAGATTCCTGGGTCGTCTTGCATGCACTGCTATTTTGAGGTCTAACCACATGTTTTTAATGATGTTTACATCAATGGGGAACTATGAAGGCCATTGTAAAACCTTCAGCTTGTGCCTTTTCAGGTAGTCTATTGTGGATTTTGACATGTGCTTAGGATCATTATCCATTTGTAGAAGCCATCCTCTTTTCAACGTTAGCTTTTTTATAGATGGTGTTATGTTTGTATCAAGAATTTGAAGAAATTTCTTTGAATTCATTCTTCCCTGTGAAATGTTCCCCATGCCATTGACTGCAACACAACCCGATAACATGATTGATCCACCCTCATGCTTAATGGTTGGCAAGATGTTCCTTTCCTGAAATTCTGTCCCCTTTTTTCTCCACATATACCTTTGATCATTGTGACCAAAAAGTTCTATTTTAACCTCATCGGTCCACAGGACTTGCTTCCAAAATGCATCAGGCTTGTTTGGATGTTCTTTTTCATACTTCTCACCCTGAATTTTATGGTGAGGATGCAGGAGAGGCTTTCTTCTGATGA
>VIAB01005945.1:63144-90304 GCA_009801035.1 Oophaga pumilio
TAATGATCTCGCTAGCGATCTCGTTATGTGTGACGGGGCCTTAATAATTTAAAGTTAAGCACCTTCAAAAGGCAAATAGTTACACTGATAAGATACAGTTCTTGGTAAACCACAAATCACATTGAGCTGTAGTTCCCTATTCTCATGCCTTGAATAGATAGAGGTCTGTATACATCCTGTTTTGACAGTTTGAAAGATTTTTTATAGTTGTTCTTGCATTATTTTTGGGAAGATTGGTCATTATTTTGCCCTCCACTGAGCACTGAGTTGAGGTTTCTGTCACACTCGATGGAAATCCCGACAGAACCCCAATGAAGCCATTCACTATTACTAGGCCGACAGTCATTTTGGGCATTGTCAGCCTCCTTCCCAACAAGGTTCATCTGCCATGTTTTTGTTCATGTGTGAAAAAGACCAACACTGCCAGGACAGAAACAAGATCATTTTTAAAGTGACTCAGTTGTCCTCATAATAAAGAATGTCTACGTCGGGGCTTTGTCAGACTTTTCATTGGAATCCTTTTATACAGGGATTCCTACTGAAACCCCAACACAGTGCTGAATGAAGAGCACTTTATGTGTGTGAAACATCAGGACACCAGGTCATTTTTGGCCTTTTACCTCCTCTACTATCTCTGATTCTTTTTTTGCATGAATTTTGAAAGGGTCATTGGGATTAGCATCAACATCTGTATCCGATAAAATTCAAATTAATTGCAGTGTGATGATGGTGGGTTATGTTTTAAAATGTGAGGTAATTTGAGGGTCCCACTAAGCAGGTTGCTGGATATGGGTCCACTGTAATGTTTAATCCAAGCTGTTTGACCAATGTGGAGGTTCCGTGTTGGAAGCAGAAAACCTCTTAGGTGGTAAAGTAGAAATATGACATTGTTTACGGCATATTGAATCTGTATAGGGAAACAATTTTTCTGGACACTCCAAATCTGTACCATCACAGGTTGGAAAGCATTCAGCCAATGTACAACCTACTGTTGGTGATAATAAATATCCATGCCTTTGACTTTCTGTAGTCGATGTTGACTGGCAGTGTTGGGGCAAAGTATTATAACTGGCATCTTCCCTGTGTTTAGACACTGGTTTCATTATTTCTCTTTGACTTGTTAGGTGGTTTCTATCTGCTGTAATTTAAAAAAAAATTATAAATACCGTATATACTCGAGTATAAGCTGACCCAAATATATAAGCGGGGAAAACTTGACTCAAGTATAAGTTTGGTCTGCATGGCCCCCTCATTCCTATCCTGGTATGCATGGCCCCCTCATCCTAACCTGGTATGTATGGTCTCCTCATCCCCATCCTGGTATGCATGGCCTCATTTCCATCCTGGCATACATGGCCCCTTCATCCCTCTCCTGGTATGCATGGCCCCCTCATCCCTATCCTGGTATTCACTGCCCCCTCATCCCTAACCTGGTATGCATAGCACCCATCAGAAAAACATTAAAAAAAATAAACCATCCTACTTACTTTCCTTGCGCTCCCTCGCAGCATCTTTTTCCGGTGCCAGCAACTGCTTTATGCTTGTAAGCAGCACATGGCAGTGACATCATGCGCTGCTTACAAGCAGAGGAAAGCTTTCGTAATGCCTCTCCCCACGCCGAGACTATAGGCATGGAGGACAGTGAATATTCATTGCTCTTTAATAGTGAGCATAAGAACCACAGCCACTGGCTTGCTGCAGATGCTAGGCGATCATGTGCGCACACTACTAAAGGGAATGAATATTCACTGTTCTTCACCCCCATGGGAGTGGAGGGCAGTGAATATTCATTCCCCTAAGCAGCGGGCGCAGGCTTTAGCCGTAGCAGCTGGCCTCTGCATCCTGTGACCCGCTGCTCCCCCTCTGTCTTCTGGGACTCTCACTCGAGTATTAACTGAGGGATGCTTTTTCTGCATAAAATGTGCTGAAAAACTCAGCTTATACTCGAGTATATACGGTATATTGGAATTTATTGAGATGTAAAGGCCTTGATTAAATCTTTTTGTTTGTTTCTTTCTCACCCCAATTTTTTTATTGTTGGTACCAATTGCATCCCCATTCCAGATGGCAACATAACTGATTTTATAGTAAAACGTCAGTTATGCTAATGTTGTTTGCATTGTAAAGCACTGTGTAGTCATTAATGGAAACACTATTGGTCAAGTAAGTAAACCAATTTGCAAATAGGCTATGAGCTTGGACCATCTCCAACCTTTATAATTGGAAAGATGCCCTTTCAAAAAACATTTAAAAGCTTGGAGACTCTCCATTTCTTAATGGATTGTACTTTGTTCAAAAAGTTATTTTTCTCTGTAATGTAATTTGATTTTTGTAACTGACAACATTAAGTGATCTAATTCCACATAAAGGTCTGTCTAAAGAGAAAGTGTAACATTGGCATCAGTGTCAAACTGACAAATAAATGCTGGGATCAAGATGCTGCTCTTTTTGTGGTTTGGAACGAAAAATATCTAATTCTTCTGCATCAGTTGATGGATGAGTCAATCATTGTGAGTTCCATGTTTTAAGTGATCTGCCATCATAACCTGTTCTTATTGAAGTAATCAAAAGTAAGATTGAAAAAAAGACTAATGCAAACTGATCAGTAGTAAAGAAAAAAAACTGCAAACTGAAAAGGAAAGAAGCATGGAAGGAGTCCCAGAGGTGAAGTGAACCAGAAAACGGTGAAGCCATGTAAATAGGTTCAGAAGGAGCTTTATATGCAAAACTGAGCAGGAAATCTCTATGGCAGGAGCTGGGGTAAATGGTAGTCATGATAAAAGGCTGCCAGACAGTTCTGATGCTGGGGAAAACAATAGGATTAGAAGGGTTGAATTGCAACCTGTCTGATACACTAACAGAAACCTTGTGTCTATGGCCAGCTTCAGAGTAAGGATTTTAAACTGTGCCTTAGGTGAATGACATACAAAAACAAGACTAGCTCAAACAAATGGCAGAAATGGCAGTATCTCTGTGCCGGCTGGTAATAATGGGGCAAGGTATTATAACTGGCATCTCCACTGTGTTTAGACACTGGGTTCATTAGTTCTCTTTGACTTGTTAGGTAGTTTTATTCGCTGTATGTGTGGATGTAGAAAGTTTACACATCATGTCGAAATGCCAGGTTATTGTGTCATGTAAGGGAACAATTCCAAGGAGAATCATTTCAGAACTTTTTCCACCTTTAATGTCACCCATACAATCTGTACCATTCAGTTAAAAAATAAACTGAAATCTTTTCGGGTGCAAAAAATATAAATACAGAACTAAAATACTGTGGTTGCATAGATATACACTCCCTTAAACTAATACTTTGTAGAAGTACCTTTTGAATTTATGACAGAATTCAGTCATTTTGGCTAGAAGTCAGCAAGGCACATCTAGAATTGCCAATCTTTGCCTGCTCTTCCTCCCAGTAGACCTGCAAATCTTTCAGATTGCATGGGCATCTCCTGTTTATTGCACCATATGCAAGTCACCCACATATTTTCAATTGGATTCAGGTCTGTATTCTGGCTGGGTCATTCCAAAACTTTGATCTTCTCCTGGTAAAGCCATTTTTCATTGGTTTGGATGTATGCTTAGGGATGTTGTTATACTGAAAGGATAAATTCCTATTCCTCTTCACATTTTTAGCACTCAGTTTGATGCAAAATTGACTGATATTTGGAACTGTTCATAATCCCTTCTACCTTGTCTAAAGTCCCAGTTCCAACTGCCGAAAAACAGTCACAAAGCATAATGCTGCTTCCACCATGCTTCACTGAAGGTATGGTGTTCTTTTGGTGATATCCAGTGTTGGTTTTGCACCAAGCATATGTTTTGGAATTATAGCAAAAAGAGTTGAACCTTAGTCTCATCAGACTATGACATATGAAGTATATGAGAGATTGTTGTCACATGCAGTACTCAACCAGTATTTGCCAGAAAATCCTGCAGCTCCTTTAATGTTGCTATAGGTCTCTTAGCAGCTTGTCAGACCAATTTTCTTCTTATCCTTTCGTCAATTTTTTAGAGATGTCTAGTTTTATATAATGTCACTGTTGTACCACATTTAAGCTGCTTTTTGATGACCATCTTTGCAGTGCTCTATGGTATAATCAAATGTCTTTTTTTGCACCTTTCCTCTGACTGATAACTTTCAGTAACGAGACACCTTTGCTGTGTTGTAAGCTGTTTAGGGACCGTGATTTTTGCTTTAAAATGCAACTTAGAAAATTTCAGGAAAATCCTACAAGAACAGCTAAACTTTATATGGGGGTTAACCAGAATCACTGTAAATGTTGGCAGTTGTGTACTGATTACTAAGTCAGGCTTGTTTATTGTGGGATGAGTTATAGTTTTTAATGACGTCATTCACTTTATTATAGAATTTACTGAAAAATAAGATGGAGGAAAAAAATCCTAGTTGGGTTAAGTGGTGACCCCCAATATCCCTGAAATTTCACCATTGCTTTTTTGGATTTCATTATTTTGGTGCTCATTGAGCTTCAAAGAGACATAATATCACTACAAATTGTTGATGTATTCTTCATGTACTTTTTTTTTTATCATCACAGTAATTTATTAAAAAATACTCAGCGTGGACTATGTACCGACTGTAAGGCCAGTTGGGGAAGCTGGGAGATTTTTGCAGATTTGTTATAGGGGAGAAGGGACAGGATGAGTAAAGCAATAAATCTTCAACTTTCCCCACCTTATATTGTAGGTGAAACCTATATGTAATATGTAAAATGATGTTCAAAGGTGAACATATGCTATGTTTAACCTTGTCAGAAACAGATTTTGAACGCAGGCTATAAATTAATTTCTCTTTATAATGAAAAGCTACATCGGACTATTGCAGCAATATCCCTTTGTGAGGATAACCTTTGGAAATCAATAAATCCACTTTGGAATGGTATTTGATATGCAAATAAGTTTAGAAACATAACATGCAAATATGGCATGTCATAGCATATCGAGCATAAGTCGGTAAAGTTGACCTATAGATACGTATGTATGTATCTATGCATCATCAGATCATCAACTTAAATCTTAATTTAAGCATTGAAAGAGGTGTTAGATAATACAGTTTTCAAATATTTACTTCCCCATGGTCTATGTTGTCACATACCATACTTTATTACAAAGTTGAATTTAATTTACTGACTAAACTTGTTTAGTATCTAATGATGGTTTCTTAGTCAAACAAAATTACAGCTTATCCTCAAAAACATGTACAATGTTTTCTTTAGTATACTGTGATATAATGTCATTCTATTACAACACAGGCTGTTAAGGTGCTTATAGAAATTAAAGAATTATTCCAAAAATATGAAGTCATCATCATCCAGCTTTAAAATTCTCCTGGCAATGGGGGAACAGGAAGAACGGACTCCGCAAAGCCCTGTTTTGAATGGAGTGGTGGTGCACATGCTTGACCTCCACTCCATTCATTGTTTATGGGACTGCGGTAAATTGGGTTCCAAAGCCCTGTTATCTAGATTACCGAGACACCTAGTGATCATTTGACGGAATGGGGAAAATTTCAAGTTTTGGGAGAAAATTTTTAAATGAAATTTGATTAAAATGGATGATTTCAACCATAACAAATAATTGTAGGTAGAGATGAGAGGATCATTCGGTAGAGGATTGAGCTGAAGTTACATTTCCTGAAATTAATGGTTTTCATGCAAATTCGAACATTTTAAGACTCTATTTGCAATTCCTCCGCTTCCCAAAAAAAATTGCCTGGCACCATTTCCCACACAACTGACGCATCAGACGGTGGTCTAACATAATTTTGTGTGGTCATGCAGGCTTCTCTATAATGTCCTACAGCTATGACATCTAAGGGATTATCTTGCCTTGTACATCGGTGGTCAGTACCTGGACCATCACAGATCAGCAGTTTCCAGTGATGAACAGCTTGTACTGCAGATATATTTTCCATCTCCATAGTCAGTAGGTAAGTCTTTGGGTCGAATATGTCAAAATCAGGTACGGGGACAAAATCCGAACAAATTTACTCATCTTTAGTTGCAATCCAGTACCCTAATCCCTGAAGTCCTTCACTATGCTAAATGATCTCAATGAAATTGCCTATGACACCATAATGACAATTCAGGGGAAGAAGAAGAGTGTCCAGAAAACATTTTGAGGGCAACTCATTAAGGGGTTTATTCCAGAATTGTGGCATAAAACACCTTAATAAGTTACAATATTTTTGGAATATTTCCAGAATCGGAAGTATGAGCATAGTATGGTTAGGACATGGGTGAGATGGGCCATGGCTATGACCGCCTGTCAAATTCATGATACATTACGCCACTTTACTCTATAAAGGTACTTCATTCTCCAACTGGAGTACATTTCAGGTGGCAGTGCACACTGGGTAACAGATGCGTCTAATTAGTCAGTGTGCGCCTCTTAATGAATAAAATACATTGTAATTCCAGTGAGCCCCTTCATAAGACTGGCATTCGCATCCATAACCAATCTTAATGAATTGGCCAATCATGCTTATTTCATTAGTGATTGGGTGTCAAAGGGATATAAATTTTACAAGTAAATATATTTTGTGGCCATGGATTAAAGAACTAAGTAAAAATTAATTGACATCACTTATCTCCATGGATAATATAAAAATGACATTAGTGGTCAGGAACGAGCACTCCTGTTGTGACATTGGTGCCGTCTAACCGGCAGGAAAATGTCACATAGTTTTCCAGGTAATGAAAAAGATCACTGTACGTTTAGTTAAAATGCCTTCGCCAATAACTAGAGTCTACTGTTCCAGACAGCAAAGTACAGTAAATTGTTTTTGTTAGTTCAGCAATTAAATGAAAGCAGATGCTCGGCTTCTTAAATAGGAAGTAGTCTGACACCATCACTATAAACTTGTTTTGCTGGCTTTTATTTAGCAGTCATTAACTACGGCGATGAAACGACTAATTGCCTCACTTCAACGCGCGATATCCGTCTTTCTCACATGTAACAGTGATACGCGCAGCAAATGTGTGTGTGTTATCAGTTTGGCTACCTTGTATTTGTCTATTTTGTGACTTTGGCTGTATTTACACTGGCAGATAATCAGGAATGAATATTCCTCTAAATGCCCATTTCCAGTTGCCTATTTCCCAGTGATTGGTGCGTCTCAGCAGGCTGTCAGTCACGAGCTAAACACTCATTCATTGGATGGAATGATTTTTCTAGAATTATTACCACAATGTCAAACCTGAAATAAATAAAGTTGACAAATTATATCAATTTCCAAAAGTGCTCGCTAGTCCGGATATCGACCCCTGAACACTTGCACATTAGATGCCTTTGTCTACCTGGTTGCCCATGGATACGTCCTGCACTTCTTTCCTGACAGGTCGCACATGCTCAGTAGGTACCAGCTATTCTTCTATAACGTGTATCCCCTTATTACTGCGCAGTGACGCATCGCATGCATGACTGCACCGTCCTCACTGCACAGAGTGGATATGGACACTGTGCGCTCACTGCTGTTAAAGGAGGGACAGACATTTTCCTATTTGAGTGATCCCACTCTGCTGCGTGACAGAAAACGCCGAGCAAAAGCCGGAGCTTCAGTCACAAAACCATTAGTGGTTTTTCTCATCAAAACCACAAATATTTCTGTCCATATTTGTTATAATGGACACCTCCTATCTAGAAATACAGTATAAATACAACTGGGCCATTATTTATACAGTCTAATGTACAAACTATCTCTGTTGCCCATAGCAACCAATCAGAGTGCAGCTTTCATTTTTTAAACAGCACTGGTAAAATGAAAGCTGCTCTGTGATTGGTTGCTGTGGCCAATAATGGCATTTTTTGGACCCAGGAGAGGACGCGCATGAGGAATTGATCTAGAGCACATACAGAATTGGAGGAGGGAGGATTAGAAAGTGAGATTAGAATTGTAGAGACAGACAAGAATTATACAGTATTTATTAATATGATATTAGAACTTATACACAGCACCATGTCTCCTCCTGTCAGCTCTGCCCCAGTGGTCACCAGCGGATCACAGAGCAGGTAGAGGAGCAGCTAATGATATCTGTGCACAGAAGAAGCAGGGGATTATGGGAAACGTTGTTTACAGTGGTCACATGGGCAGCACTGAAGGGCCACCCACTGTCACTGAACAGAGAGACAACGATGAAGCTAGAAAGAGATGTGGGGGTCTTTAGTCTTGGCTGGGGTACTTTAAGGGGTTTTTCGACTAGATTGGGAAAAAATAATTAATTTTTATATAACCCCTTTAAGCTTTTTTCAAAATCTCCATTATCTGCAAAACATCAGGACATGTGCTGCCGAGAACAATGATAGTCTATGCGCACAGAACAATCATATAAAAATGTAATTATTTTTTCTCCACTGCCCAATGGTATAATATTCTGCGACGCACCTGTGGTGTCAATATGATAACTGCACCCCTAGTTGAATGTATTGAGAGGTGTAGTTTGTATGATTGGGTCACTTATGAGGGGGTCTGCTGTTCTGACGCCTCATGGCACCCGCAAACCATAACAGTAAAATCTGCACCTTCTGAGCTTTGCACTGTGCCTGAAAAGTATTTCCCGATTACATGTAGGGTATTGGCGCACTCAGGAGAAATTTTTACAAGAAACTGAAGTCCATTATTTCCTATTAGCCCTTACAAAACTTTTAAACTTGGGGCTAAAACAACATTTTAGTGGTAAAAATGTAATTATACTTTCTTCACTGCCCATTGGTATAAATTCTGTGAGGCACATGTGGTGTCAATATGATCACTGCACCTCTAGATGAATTCATTGGGGGGATGTAGTTTGTAAAATGAGGTCACTTATGGGGGGTTCCTGCTGTTCTGGCACCTCAGGGTCCCTGTGACATGGCACCTTCAAACCATTCCAGCAAAATCTGAACTCTAATATAACGCCTTCTTCCCTTCTGAGCTTTGCACTGTGTCTCAAAATTAGTTTTCGATCACATATGGGGTATCAGTTTACTCAGGAGAAACTGCACAACAAATTTTGGGTTCCATTTTCTCCTGACATCCTTGTGAAAATGGAAATATGTGGAACTAAAACAACATTTTTGTGGAAAAATATGTATTTTTAATTTTCATGGATCAACGTTGTAAAATTCTGTGAAGCACCTGTGGGTTCAAAGTGCTCACCATATGTCTAGATAAATTCCTTGAGTGGTCTAGTTTCCTGTATGGTTTCACTTGTGCTGAGTTTCCACTGTTTAGGCACATCATGGGCTCTCCAAATGCAACATGACATCCTCAGACCATTTCATCAAAGTATGCATTACAAAACATCACTTCTTCCTTTCCGAGCCCTGTCGTTCTCCCAAGCAGTAGTTTTCCCCCACGTATGGGTTATTTGTGCACTCAGCAGAAATTGCACAACATCATTTGGGGTTCATCTTCTCCTTTTACCCTTGTGAAAATATAAAAAATTGTGGCTAGATGAACATTTTTGTAGAAAAAATTAGATTTTTTTATTTTCAATGGATCTACATTATAACCTTCTGTGAAGCACCTGGGGGTTCAAAGTGCTCAATACACATCTGTATACATTCCTTGAGTGGTCTAGTTTCCAAAATGGGGTCACTTGTGGGGATTTTCCACTGTTTAGGCACATCAGGGTCTCTGAAAATGTGACATGGTGTCCTCTAATTATTCCAGACAATTTTGCTCTCCCAAAAGTCCAAGATTGCTCCTTCCCTTCCAAGCCCTGCCGTGTCCCCAAAGAGTAGTTTTCCCCAACATATGGGGTATCAGCATACTCAGGAGAAATTTCCCAACATATTTTTGAATATTTTTCTCCTTACACATTCCATTAATTCCTTTGAAGCACTTGAAGGATTAATTAACTTCCTGCATGTGGTTTTGAGTACTTTGAATGGTGCAGTTTTTGGAATGGTGTCACTTTTGGGTATTTTCTGTCATATAGGCTCCTCAAAGTCAATTCAAATGTGATGTGGCCCCTAAAAAAATTATTTTATAAATTTTGTTGGAAAAGTGAAAAATTGCTGGTCAACTTTCAAACCTTCTAAGTTCCTAACAAAAAAACATATACCGTATGTTTCAAAAATGGTGCTGATGTAAACTAGACATGGTGGAAATGTTATTGGTTAACTATTTTGTGTGTGACATACCTTTCTTATTTATGGATATAAAATTAGAAGTTTGAAAATTGCAAAATTTTCCAAATTTTCAGCAAATTTCTGATTTTTTTCACAAATAAATGTGAGTTATATCGAACAAATTCACATTGGTGGCTAGACCTATTTCCACACTTGATTTAGGAAATGATAAACTAAAGGAAACCTGCCCATGAATAAATTATGTCTATTGTGGCCAAATAACTAGATGAAGAGTGGCCAAACCCATTGATTTTGGCAGGCCTGGTAAACTATTTACTGTGCATAGTGCTATCCCAGCTCTCTTTAATGGCAGACATTGGGGGAAAAGAAAGACTGGGCATTTGGATTTCAACATACCTGAACCTTTGTTCTAATACGAGACAGTGTCTGCCATTTGTAATTTGAATGGATTAACTAAGTTATTTTCAGTTGTAGTTTAAGGGGTTTTCCCATGAACAAAGTTAATTTTAATCCACACTTTAATCAATATATCTTTGAATAATAATAATTTCCACAATTGGTTGTGTTTAAAAAAAATGTTCCTGTGCTGTGATCCCATGCTGTCCTGTCTGTATACTCTCTTTTGCTTCCTCCTCTGCCTAGGAGCTGTGGTATGATCAGACTATATCCCTGTATGGTCAGACACAGCCATTACACAGTACTCAGCAGGGGCACATTTATTAGATTATCTCAGCACAGGATTATTTTTTTCAACACAACTAATTGTGGAAATTATTATTATTCCAAGCTCTAGTAATTAAAATGTACTTTGTTCATTGGGAAACCCTTTTAAGACAAAAATTTGACATTGGATCTGAAACAAGGTGAACAGTGTTAAGCTTCCTTCTTTGCTTTATTGCATTGCACAAAATAGTGGCATTCATTAGACTAATTTATTTTTAGTTACTGTCTATTGATACATATGCATATGCAGATAGTGGCTTTTATGTGGATACAATATCTCTCAATATAATTTTAACTAGCGATGTTATTAGTAGCCTACATATACTGCGTTTTTCGAGGTGACTACCATCATATTCACTGTCATTTCTTTTTTCAGTTTTTCTAAAAAATCAAAGCTGGGAATAACACATAGATTTTTCATGAACATGGTTTAAACTGGCCCATCACAGTATCAGAGAAACCTCTGGTGGGCCTAGGCCATGACACAACAATGGCGGTCTAATACAGAAGAGCAGAAAGGAGGCCATCAGACAATAGTTTTATTTGAAACTGAAATTTGGCAACAATCACAAACTATAACAGCCTATTTCTAATGACTTGATTAAAAATGTAGACATAATACAAAAAACAAAGAAATGAATGCAAACATGTTTGATATCACTAGAAAGATGTATCTTCAACATAAAATCCACTAGTGGATCCAAGGATCCTGAATATGACATTTGTCATAAAGATGTCATGGGACACATTAGAAACGGCGGTCCGGCTCAGTAGCTCTTGTACCATCTTTTTTCTGTAGGGTGTGAGCCTGCAGAGCGCTCCTCCCCTGCTAAACCACAAGTTCAAGAGAAAAATGCATATTAATTCATTCCTATTCTGTTATGTAAAAGTGAGTGTAACAGTAACTACTTACTCTGGGGTCACCTGTCCTGGGATGAAGGGGTGTTTAGACATGAAGTAACAACCAACCATTCATATGCTTGGCGCATGCTCAGTTTGTAGTCTTGCTTCCAATAACCAAGATATGCTCATCTTCCTACTGGCTAAGCTTGATTATGTCCATGGACTTCTATGGGCTTCATTGAAATGTATAGAACCCGTTAACACCCAATTGGAAGCCGAGCATGTCTTGTAACACATATCAAGCAGTCCATAGGTCTTTCATTGTATGTGTACCATTTTATATTGGCATATCGTGGGCAGTGCCAGGGAGCTGCAGAAAAGTGCAATGTCAGTAAACTTGCAAACTTACATTTTGATTGGCATTCAACCATTTTTGTATACACTGTGACCACGGAGATACATATATTTGTTGCATAGGAGATGCAGCTAGAGTAAACTACAATGTTTTTCAGCAATACTATTTTTGAAATTTCTTCCTGGTTATTATAAATTTATTAGAGCAACAGAAGTGTTTCACAGACTCAGACCTCATCTGTTTTTCTTGTTTCTCAAAAGACAGCTGGGATTGAAAAACTTATACAAAGTAATGTGAAATTTGTAACAGATTTTGTAATTAGTTTTGATAGGGGTATTCCCATCTCAGACAGGATATGCCATGAATATCTGATAGATGAAAATGCCATCTATCTCTTTTTAGCGCAGGGACCCATCCCGTGGATGGAGAGGCGGCGATGCTGCTCAGCTCTCTTCATTAATGTCTTTGGGATTTGTAAAGTGCACAAGTTAAGCTATTTTTTGGACACTCTTCATCTCTCCACATAAATTAATAGTGAGATGGGCATGTGTGGCCACTAGTGATGAGTGAATGTGTTTGGATAAGGTGTTATCCGAGCATGCTCGGGTGTTGTCCAAGTATGTTGGGCGTGCTCGTATATTATGTTCGAGTCCCTGCGGTTGCATGTTTTGCGGTTGTTAGACAAATGTGGGGATTGCCTAACAAATAGAGATGAGCGAATTTGTTCGGATTTGGTTCCGAATACGATCGGACTCGAATATTTTTTTTTGCAATATTTGTCGAAAACATCCGAACATCATTAGAGTCAATGGGAGCAGAAATAACCAAATATGTTCGGAATCGATCATAAATCATACATTCTGCACGAATAGTGTTCGAATATGGCCCGAATATGTTAAAATCAGATTTGAGGCCAAAATCCGAACAAATTTGCTCATCTCTACTAACAAATAGGTAATCTCCTCATGTGTTGTGACTGTCAAACAGCTGCAAAACATGCAGCCGCAGGGACTCAAACATATTATCCGAGCACGCCGAAGGCACTCTAATATCATCAAAGCATGCTCGGATAACACCTTATCTGAGTACATTCACTCATCACTAGAGGCCACCTCACCATTCAAGGCAACATAAGTAAGAGCCTTATTCGAAAAAAAATGAAATATCCCTTTTTAAAGGAAAAAAAACCCTTTTGAAAATAAGAGCTCTTCAGTAGATGAACTAGGTCTAAGTCAGTTTCAAATTCATGTTGCAATTCAGTGTGCTTTTAGGTAGTCCAGGAACTTACCACAAGGTCTAATTAGGATGACAAATGCAACAAATTTTGCAGTTGACACTAAGGCCATATTCACATGTTCATTATTTGACATCAGTAAGCCAAAACCAGGAGTGGAACAACCGGAGGAAAAGTATAATAGAAACACGTCACCACTTCTGTATTTTTCACCCACTCCTGGTTTTGGCTTACAAATACTGTTGTAAAATAATGACCAAATACTGAACGTGTGAATGTGACCTAAGATAAAGAATAGATTTGGAAGTGGTTAAGATTTTCCACCAGGTTGAACTAGCCCACAATAGGTCAGGAGGATTGTTAGGAAGACCTAGTCTGTAAAACAAAGAAGCTTCCACGAAAGAACCCACAAGGATTAAAGGGGAATAATTTCTGGGAATTGTAGTCGCTGCCCTTCATATAACGCGCCTGCGCATTGCAATCTTGAATTGCGCCCTGCAGTATGCTTTGCCCGCAGATTGCAATGCGCAGGCGCGTTATATGAAGGGCAGCGACTACAATTCCCAGAAATAATGGAGACAGCGGCGAACAACATGTTAAGGAAAGTACCCAAAACACCGCCCATCTGACCTGACTGCCATCATTTAAATATCCCGCCAATTTAGGGTGACAGATTCCCTTTAACATAGACAACTCACTTTACAAATGGTTATTTGCTGATGAGCTATTTGTTTTGTTCCCTTTATTCATAAACATTTTAGAATTCGTTACTTTGTGCAAAAAAAAAACAGCAGAGTTTGCAATGTAACTAAATGTGAACATTAATTCTTGTGGTTTTATTGTATCCTCATCAAACAAGGAGTTTGCAATACTTGAATGGAAAATTAGAGTTACTTAGGACTGAGACACAAATTGCATAGTTTCCATTACGGCACAGAGCTCTATGATATCTATTACATTATGTAGTATAAAATCATTCTCATGTGGTATAAAGTTTAACTATGATGAGTTCACTATAACTTTGAATTGTGGCAAATATTCTTATAGTTCTAATAATTCAGTACAATGCTTATAAAGAATTATTTTTTTTCCAGGAATAAACAGTTAAGTGAAATTTATATTCCGTAAAATATTTGCTTTTGTTTTGTCAACTTTATATTTGTAAGAATTTTTAATGTAGACATTTTGAATTGATGCTCTACATATTTGGGGGTGAGCCAAAAGCAAAGCTGTGCTTATTGAATTGAAGCATTTGGCACAAATATTATGTTAATGAAAAAGCCTGTACGAAACAGATGCATGAATTTTCCCAGTACAGAAAGAGATTATGCGGATTTAATGTTTGGATTAGTAATAAGGGTTAAACATCACTCAACCTAAAAAATCTGGATTGTGCCCAAAGTGAAATTAGTTGACTGACTAGATCGTCCATCTGTCCAGATATGTTTGCTGCTAGAAATTAACAGAAGAGCACTGACATGAATTAACATGGCAATGCGTTATGTGTCCATAACAACAGTAGTACAAAATATATATTTTCAGAAGTGTTCCGCAAAACCTTTATCTATATGTTCCAGTTATTTTAAAAATCATATCTTTGTCCAAAAAGTAATTACATTGTGTTCCCTGAAGTATTCACTATTCAAGTACTATGATAGAAGTACATTTGTTATATACAGTTTGTGACATCACTTATGTAATTATCACGTTATAACAAGGGCACATATTCTCTTTTGGTCCAACTTGAGGGGTTAATCAAATCTAACAGTTTGTATCATAATAATACAAGGTTCCATTCTGGGGACTTATATTTATCAAGAGAATTGGAGTCTGTTGTTTCTTTGAAACTCCAGGGAAAGGGAACCAAGATGTCCATACAGTCATGTCTGTCAAAGGCCACGGGTTCTAAAAGGCTACCTCTGACAGATCTGGCACATGCCGATCTGTCTGGCAGATTCCAAAGAAAACCCAAACATCACCCATTAACTCCTCTTCAGGGATCAGGTCTTACAACAGGGTTCAGTGGATTGCTTCCACGCAAGGGTTACAGTCCGAAAAAGTGGACCAGAGGCAGGAGAGATTGCCAAGCAGGGTCGAAGCCAAGAAGTCACATCAAGAACAGAATCCCAAAACAAGAAGATTGTCAAAATTCACTCCGAGATCAGAAACCAGGAGGAATCAGGAAAACACCCAAGCAATGACAGGAACACAAGTAATGTAGCAAAATGAATTGACTGGCAGAGGAAATCAGAGACCCAGAGGTATAAATAGCAGGCAACCGTGACCAGGGCTCTCAAAAAGGAGTAATCAAAAGCCGACAGTTAACCCCATAGTACCCTGATCTCATTGCACCAAAAGTCCCAGGAATAAAACAGAATGTATGCTATCAAGCATCACCCGCAACAAAAGTGCGCCGCCTCCTAGCGGGCGAAGCAGAAGTAGGCACAAATGTTACATACACGTAAGAGCTGCTATAAGGGAGAAAGAGCAATGTCTAGGCACAAACATGTTTTCCCCTATGTAGTACTGAACCTAGAAGAATACTAAATATGGGGACACCAACGATGGCTGAGGGTTGTGCTGAATGGCATTGCGAGACACATGCGGGCCCCTTCCCAGTGTCAGACTGAAGAGCACTGGGCCCCATGGAGGATTTGATTCTGAGGGCCCACTTTTCGCCCCCACTCAAGAGCCCCATAGCAACTGCAAGGTTTGCACTATGAACTCTCCTGAAGGAGAAGCCAGGGCCCACCGGAGGATTCTACGGTTCTCTGGTGGGCCAGTCCAAACCTGCTCCTGCCCATAGATATTGCAACCTTACTACTATAACATCATTGTATGTGTTATGCCTATAATGTGACAGCAATGCATTTAATATCTCTTTATTGTAATAGTTTGCATTAAATCTATATGTGTATTTTCAGGGACTTACAAGTTGCAGAAGTTGTCATTGTGCCTAGGATGAAAAGTAACCATAGAGATGTACTTTATTAGTGCAGTGGGGTTAAATAGCATGTGAAATACTTTAGCTATTTGTAATATTTTACTTACCGTATATTATATTAATTACATAAAATAAATCAAACTCAATTAATGAAATATTCTTTAGCAAAGTTTATAGTTGGCATCCCTGCATAAGTCAGCCTGTACTTATTCCAGCTCTTTGCCACTGATGAGTACAAATGTAGAGAAATGTTTAGATTACATCCATCCTTACAGTTTTAGGTTTTACTCTGCATCATAACTAATTCATTTGACGGAGGAAGGAATAAAAATTCCCTGCACAGTAAGTAAGAGTTTGACATTTAAACTGACTTAAATCATTAGGATGCTTGACCTGGTTCAACAGCTTTTTACTTTTTGCTCATAAATATTTCGAATCACCAGATTTAATGGATAAAATTACTGACTCTTCACATTCTGTTAATGATATTTCTAAATATGTCTAAAAGGGACAACGGAGACAATATTTAAATGGGCCATAATAAAGCAGATAGAGACGATGGCTATTCAAAGCTTTCCTGCCAGTAAATGATGCTGTTTATTAGACATCTTGGTGCTTATGTGTCATATTCAGGAAGCAGTGATTTTATACCAGCTACCAATATTATAGATCAACAAATATTTTTAAGGGATTGACTGCAGCTAGAAAAAAAATGTCCTCCAATTTTTTTAATCGAAAAAGCTTTGGCCAATATTGTAGTATAGTCCCATTCATTTGTATAGGGATGAGTTGTGAGCCTATGGACAAGAGTGGTACTTCTACATCAGCATATTTTGCCATTCTATGTTATTAAAAGTGAGTCTTTCAATACCTTTATGCATCCCAAATTGCCCCCCAGTAATGGAAGGATAATGGACATAACAGGTACCATTTCATTAGATCCCATAAATTCAAAAATATCTATTTTAATATATAATTTAATTTAAAAAAAGTCTCCAGACACTGGATCTTACAGTTGTTACTCTCCTTGTTCTTGCACGCTCCTGTTCTCTGACCCACTTTGAAGACCTGGCTGATCTGAGGGTGATGAGACTTACACTCAGGGTTCCCAGCTCTGTGGCAGTGAAATGCCCAAAAGACTTACTGGTTCCACTTGTGTTTCTGCAATCTCTCACCATTCGGCTAACTTTTCCAACTGTCTTTGGCGCCGTGCACCACACTTTCCTTTACTCTGCTGCTGAATAGGCACACTGACCAGAACACGCTGGGTCGCCTCACCCACTTCCTTTGATCAGTCAAATCCTTTCCCGTGAACCAAGTCTCCTCACTCTCTACCCTTGGTTACAACTGTCATGAGTGTGTCACGCCAACTTGGGAGATCTGGCAGTAGAAGATCCCTGCATATTGTGAATCCCAGATCCTCCATTTAGCCTGTGTATTTTGATCCCATATTAAATTAATTTAGTTTCCTTTGGCGCTGAAGAGCTTAATGACCCTTTCTATACTGGTCAGAAACATGCAGCTCCATTTCAGCTGCTTCTGATCTGGTCGTTAACTCTTCCTATAAAACCTGGCCAGACCCTCTCTGACCTGCCGGTGAAAACTCTGCCTCCTTGCTCTTTGATGACGCTGTGCTGAATCAGAGTTATTTGTTACTGTTGGAGAATGGTCTTCATGTGCTGTGTGCTAAAGCTGAGTAGTTGAAGTTTGGAGTTGGAGTTGTAGTGTTCTGTAGATTGCAGTTGTACCTTGGTGTTTAACTCCTGTTCCCTTTTCCCATTTAGTTTATTCCTCCCTGACCCTGTCCTCCTCCCTATTGTTGATTAGTGCTTTTGTATGATAGAGGCTTCTGTTATCCCTGTTTTGTCTTTGTGTCTGGTTTACCTTTCATTTCTGTCCCATGCCTCATGGGATGGGGGAGGGGACAGATTAGGGTTTTTACAGGAGCATAGTAAGGTCAGAGACCTGGGCCTCTCTACATTTAATAATACCCATGGGACAGGGATAATTAGGATCGCAGCTCCAGGGACAGTCTGAGGCCAGTCTTCCTTACTGAAGACCGTCACAGCATGACAACAACTCTGTAACCTTATACATTGCGCTAAATAAAAATGCAGTAATTGGAAGCATCTAAAACCTCATACCAAATTAGTAGTTCTGGACAGGCTTAGGGTTTGCTCGCACTGCCGCATATTCTCTCATCTGAGAAAACCGGGGCTGGTTAAGTTATTGACATTCGGCTCAAACTCTGTCTGAGTTTCAGCCAAGTGTCATGTTTGTGTGCTCCAATTCTTTCGCATGTGAGAATCATAGCACAGTTGTGGAGAAGACAGAGATTTTAATTTCTCCAAATTCTCCATTGTCTCTGTGCTTGTACATCGGACTACACTCAGATGACATCCGAGTGCAATCTGTTGTTTTACATGCACCCATAGACTTGTATGGGTGCACTTGGCCCGATTTGCGGAGCCACTCACAGCATGCTATGATTGTTTTCTCAAGCTGAATTTTTATGAGAAAAAAAGTCATTGATCTGCACTGCCCCATAGTATAACATTGGGCCGAGTGCTGCCTGATAAAACATCGGACATCACTCCACCATCTTATATGCTAATGTGAGCGAGCCCTTAATGGTATTTTAAAATCTTTCAAAGGATCTGGAGCTGTGGATTAGACAAATGGAGCTCCACCAGTTTTGAGATATATTAAGAATTTGACTACATTTTAAACTAAAATCCAAATATGGATAAAACATAACAATCACCTTAAAGAAGTTGTCCACTACTTGGACAACTTCTTGTCATACCCCTCGCTTGACCCCATAAAATAATAAAGCTTATACTCACCTTCCGTTCCAGAGCCGTTTCTTCAGTATCGGCACTTGCTCTCCCAGGGGCTCTCGTTCGGTGCTGTGACATGTAACGCCGGCGCCCAATCAGCTTTGACGTCACTGTCCCCCCTTCAGACAAATCGAACATGAAGAAGAAGTCTGGATCAGCTACAGCCCTGGCTTCCTTTTCATGATCGATTTGTCTGAAGGCTGGGACAGTGACGCCATTGCTGATTGGGCGCCAGAGTCACATGTCACAATGCCGCATGAGAGCCCCATGGAGAGCAACTGCCGACATCGCGGGAACATTGCAGGCACAGGAGGTGAGTTTAGGCTTTATTATTTTATGGGGGCCAAACATTTTGATCAAGAAGGGGTTGTCCTAATAGTGGAGAACTTCTTTAAAAACAAGTTTCATTTTTGCTAAAGATGATGTGCAACAATAAAATTTGAAGAACGAATGATAAAGGTCATTACACATTCAGAATGCCCGGTTGCTATATTCTTTCAACTACAGCTGTCAGAGTCGCACCAGAAATTGACATTACTGATTCTTGAAGTTTCCTCAGATAAGACAGAAACACTGAAGAATTTCTTGTATATTTCAAAGATTACTGCACATTCATTACAGTTGGATCCTACATTACTACAGAATGAAAATATTCAGCCTTCCAAAAGAATTCTCAATATCTTCTATAACAAGGAGAAATGAAAATTTTATGAGCAGTGATTTCTAAGGTGGAACTCCAATATGACAGTTCAGTTGAAATGTACATTCTTTTGAATGAGGAATTGCTAATTTAGTCTCATGTCTTTACGTGTTCTGCTCTTTTAGGGTTACGTACCTATTATAAGATGTCCAGTAAATAGTTTGGCTGAGCTCCCCTGCTGTGCACTCATTTACAAGTTCATGACAGTCCCTGTTTGTAAGTAAATGTGCCCTTAAACCCTTTACGACCTTGAGATTTTCAATTTTTGCGCATTTGTTTTTTGCTCCCCTTCTTCCCAAAGCCAGAACTTTTTTATCTTTCCGTCAATATGGCCGTTTGAGGTCTTGATTTTGCGGGACGAGTTGTACTTTTGAACGTCATAATTGATTTTACCATAAACTGCACTGGAAAACAGGAAAAAAAATTCCAAGTGTGGAGAAATTGCAAAAAAAGTGCAATTCCACAATTGTTTTTTTGAGTTTTTTCTGCACCATTTTCACTAAATGCTAAAACTGACCTGCCATTATGATTCTCCTGGTCATTATGAGTTTGCAGATACCAAAAATGTGTAAGTTCTTTTTTTTTTCTTTAAGTGGTGAAAAAAATCCAAAGTTTGTAAGAAAAGAAAAAATGGCACCATTTTCTGAGACTCTTATCTCTCCCATTTTTCGGTATCTGGGACCAGGTGAGGGCTGACGTTTTTATTGATACTATTTTGGGGTAGATACGATGTTTTAATTGCCTGTTGTGGCTGCCAAAAAAACATAAATCTGGCATTTTTATTTTTTTCTCATTATACTATTTACCAATCAAATTAATTTAATTTATATTTTGATAAATTGGACGCTTCTGAACACGGCAATGCCAAATATGTGTTTTTGTTTTATTTTGAATAGGGCAAAAGGGGGTTATTTGAACTTTTATATATTTTTAAAATATTTTTTCTTCTTTTTACTGGCTTCAGTAGCCTCTTAGGAAGCTGCGATCTTCTGATCGCTTGTGCTACACATAGCAGTTCTTAAGCCCTGCTTTGTGTAGCAAAAACCATCAACTCCTCTGAACGGTGGCAATGAGCCGGCATTTATAGGAGATCTGCAATAACAAGCACAGGGGTTTTCTGCAGACCCCTGATTGTCATGCCAACCCATCGGCACCCGACGATCATGTGACGGGGCGCTGATGGGTGGGGTTTGTGATGCACTTCCTGTAAGCACAAGTTAAATGCCTCTGTCAGAGATTGACAGAGACATTTAACATGTTAACAGTTGCAGGTGGATCATGATTCTGCCCGCTGCTGTTAGGGGCTCTTGACAGCTGATGAAATCAGCTGTCATGTGCTGGAAAAGATGCGGACTCAACGATGGAGTCCACATCAAATGCCGGATCAAGACCTATAATGTACCTATACGTCATAGGTCGTCAAGGGGTTACAGGTAATCCAAGATCAGAGAATGCCCTATTCTTTAAATCAGGTTTTTGTGTTGCATGTATTTTTTTAAAACTTGGCAATACATTTTTTTAAATCATGATCTTTATTAAAGATCATAATTTCAACTCTTACAACCTATCCTTTCAGGAAATGTTCACTGGTGTTTTCTTATAAGTAGAGGCAGGATTACATTGAGAGGTAATATCTCTATTCACACCTGATGACACAGGATCTACCAATTACAAAAGGTGATGCAACATCTGACCCTGCTCCCCCTCCCTTCACAATGACTTTATAACATTATGTGTATATGGGCTTTGATTTACTATACGACAATGATTATACTTCTATTGTTATAGCTTATTGTATTACTTGGAGGGTGGGGTCCAATTCAGACTTATTCTGAGGAGTGCCATGATTTCTATATATGCCTTTACCAGTAGAGGAAAGACAATATAGACAATGTAGACAAAAGAGGTGAAGCTGTACAGCACTGAAGAAATGTCTGCGATATAGCTAGCTATTAAGTGGGATTGATTAGCACAAAGTAGGGCTTATTCAGACTAGAGTAACATATGGATGTATGCTGTCCAAACAAAAATCGAACGGCACATTGACCAATATAATTCAATAGGACTGTTCAGATGACAGTTTTCCACATGCATTGATTATCTGTGTAAAAGAAATAAATCAAAGTATGCACTATTCTCTTTCTTATATCAGATAAGACAAGTGTATGTCTCTGGGTGCTCAAAAGAAATCGGATCCCATGGGGATCATTTGTATAAAATTTGAGTTTTATGGATGCATTGCAATTATTAACAAAGAAAATTGTATTTATATTGTACATTTTAAATTGTTGAGATATAATTACCAAAGTCATGTGGATGTCACACAATGTAAAATATGGACACACGGATGGCATACAGATCACAATACAGAAGAAAAGTGACTGACCTTTCTGAATTTTTCATGTTCATCTGAGCCCTGCCTTAATGTTTTTTCAACCCAGGGCTCGGAGAAGGCCACCATCATGAATCTCCGGCGTGAGCTAATTAAAAACTACGGACAAAAGCATGACACTTGCTACAGGAAAGATGTGTATCTGTCAACCACTGAGGACTCTCAATTCTAAATATTTTTCTTGACACTTGCTAGGCATACAGTTGGGTCTCTCCTCTCCGGATTTGATTTCAGATCCTATTGGGAGTATGCCTGAACAAAGAAAGAGGCCATTTTTAAAAGACCTGGATACCAATTGATATGTGAAAAGAGGAAATCATTCCCTTAGCTTGTCATGTAGGACCTTGGGTCAATTACATATTTAGCGATTTTCAAGGAAAGGGATGGCTTACAACGGGTAAGTATAAGGGTATGTGCCCACGATTAGTAAACGTACGTGAGCAGCATCCAACCCACAGCATCCAGTTGTTACAGCATAGTGGATGAGATTTCAAGAAATCCCATGCCCACTATGCAGAGAGGCCCGCGGCTCACCCACGGAGACGGACATGCGGCGCCTCTCTCCAGACCGCAGCATATCAATTTATCTTGGGGAGACTAGCGTCTCCACAAGATAAATAAATTTCAGCCATACAATATATTGGACACAGTTAATCCGCACGGCTCAGTGAAAACCATGCAGATTCACCTTCATTCAATAGATGGCAGCACTTTGGACGCAGTGAACATGCGCTGTGTCCGAAGTTCTGCCTGTTCTGGATGATCAGCACATGCCCTTACAGAAAATATTTGTGCTATAGGATACATATGGTGGAATATAAAATGATAATAACATTTTTAGGACTACAAATGCTTATTTAGAAGTATGATACAGTAAAGATGTATATCTTTGTACCGTGTTAGCCAGTAGATAGAAAAATATTTAGAGTTGAGAGTCCTCAGTGGTTGATATCTTTTAATGGCTAACTGAAAAGATGGTAACAAATTGCAAGCTTTCGAGACTACTCAGGTCTCTTTATCAGGCTAGACTAATACAAAATCTGAAGAATCACATATTTATACACAACACAGCACAGAAATAATGCAATAGATAAGACAAGTGACGTGAAGCAGAATATTCATTATGGCCGAGGGATGAGCATAAATATTGGAACAGTTCATAGATAAGGAGTGTGAAAGTTTTATTGCCCTCTGATTGGGGTCTGGTAATGTTTTGTGATGTTCTCACAGGGTCCTTGGAGTAAATTCCTTAATTGATGTAAAACGTCATAAATCCGTGTGACAGGTTCATTCCAGCATTAAGAGTATCAAAGGTCACCATCAATTTGTATTCGCAAACTCTTCTGTGTCTCTGAGATGTGAAACTACCTTTCAGTACAAGTAATTTCATATCCAACATGCTATGATCAGGGGAACAAAAACGTTTTTGTTCCCCTGATCATAGCATGTTGGATATGAAATTATTGTGTTGTGTATAAATATGTGATTCTTCAGATTTTGTATTAGTCTAGCCTGATGAAGAGACCTGAGTAGTCTGGAAAGCTTGCAATTTGTTACCATATTTTCAGTTAGCCATTAAAAGGTATCAACCACTGAGGACTCTCAACTTTTTGACAGTTAGGGTGATCAAGGAGTGGAACAGGCTGCCACGAGAGGTGGTAAGTTCTCCTTCAATGGAAGTCTTCAAACAGAGGCTGGACAGACATCTGTCTGGGATGATTTAGAGAATCCTGCTTTGAGCAGGGGGTTGGACCAGATGGCCCAGGAGGTCCCTTCCAACTCTACCATTCTATGATTCTATGATTCTAGCTCTAAATATTTTTCTATTTAGAAGTAGACTTAATTTTTAGGACCTGTAAATGTTTTTATTGAAGAAAACACCATTTTAATATAATAAATTTACAGCTTGTCAGTGTAATCCTGTATATTTGAATAAAGCATTCATCATGATATACAGAAACATAAAGAAAAGAAACAGATAGTAGACATGTACTGTATTAGAGAACATTTTACATGCGGTGAATATTTTATATTACAGATGTCCTCCTTCCAAAGAGATTTTCTAATGCAGAAATTCTAGTTGTTTCCTGCTACAGAACGTCCTGATTATTGTCTCACATCTGGTCTGAAGAACCCCAGGCCAAGCTAACCATTAGACCAAAAAACAATTACCAGTCTGCAGCACAGCCTGTCTTCTAATTGACCTTATTGGTCAGTGTTTTCCAGTTTATTTGCAGTAAATCTTTTCGGTTTTGCAATCTTCTACCGTTTTCTCTATCTCCCTCCAACTTCAAACGTAAAGAATGTCAGCTGAAATAGGAGACCTAAAATTGAAAGCAAAGGCTGTCGAAATTACAACTGGCATTACAGAAATTTGGATTAATGCCGCTCACATCTTGCTTTGTGTTGTATTAATTTTCGATGGATAAGACAAATGGGATCTTTAAAAACAAAGCAACGCAGCAATCTGGTGAAACTCTGAATAATGTTGATTATAATGAAATAACTGTATGTAAACTGACTCCTGATGCATTTACTAGGGCATCTGATAAGCGACATGCACCACCATCATCATACCACATTCTGGATTTTCTGACTGTAGACTGGGTATTGAATGTACCGTTGAATGTTTATGAAGTACAGTACGTAGAGATTTTTTAACACATATGTAACCTAAAGAGAAAAATAAACTTATGCAGCAAAGAAAGTAGGACGATCATTCATTTCAAACTCTATGTACCATGGCTTTACACTTTTATGGGATTTTCCTGGGGCAAACAATAGTCAAATAACAAAGTTGCCAATATATTTTATTTTCTTTATTTGTACCTTTCTCAGGCCTCTGCTGTGTTTTTCTGTTCTTTGTGTACGTAAATGAGATGACTTATCATCTATAAGAATTATATTCGAAAGAACCCTAGAAGTCAATCTTCATCCCCTGTAGTGATGTCATCCAATGTGAGTGAAGGATCAAAACTGTACGAGAATATTGGAATGTGAATTACTTTTCTTTCTTAGGTATCCTACACCCTGTTTCACTACTACATAGAAAAAAAATTGACTGTCACAAAGGGTCTTAGTGAAGGGTATTAATATTTTTTCCCTTTTATAGACATGGAATATATAGACTCTGTTATATGATTGTGTCTTAAAAAGAAATACAGTTTGGTGTTACTTAAAATGCTCTTCCTATTGAGTATTTTTAGTTCCAATTAGTGATGAGCGAGTATGCTCGTTGCTCTGGTTTTCCCGAGCACGCTCGGGTGGTCTCCGAGTATATGGAAGTGCTCGGAGATTTCGTTTCTGTTGCCGAAGCTGCATGATTTGCGGCTACTTGACAGCCTGAATACATGTGGGGATTGCCTGTTTATTAGGGAATTCCCACATGTATTCAGGCTGTCAAATAGCCGCAAATTATGCAGCTGCGGCAACAGAAACTAAATCTCCGAGCACTTCCAAGTACTCAGAGACCACCCGAGCGTGCTCGGGAAAACCAGAGCAACGAGCATACTCGCTCATCACTAGTTCCAATTCATCAAGACTACCTCTTTGAATTGTGCTTATACAGTTGTGTCCTTTGTAGCAACTGACTTACATTTGCTGCTTAAGCCATTTTTCCACCAATATCCACAAATCTCTTTCATTGCCACTTTTGTCTGGTGTTTTAGAACACAATACAAAATGTAAAAAGTTAATTCCTCAGCCTAAAAGTATAATCTTAAAGGGGTTTTCTCATGATGACATTTATGCCATGTCATAAATGTCTGATCAATGCTGATTCCATCTCTAGGACCCACACCTATCTTCAGAACGATTCCATGTTCTGGCCAGTCTCCCATCACTAGTGAATGGAGAAGTGGCAGCACATGTGCCAACTCTTTCCATTCATTTCTATGAGACAGGGGTGCTCAACCTTTTCTGCACCAAGGACCATATTGTCATGATGAACGACTTCTAAGGGCTGCAATAAAACTTAAACCGGTATTACCTTTTGAGAGGTTCATGACATATCAAAAGTAAAGCCATAAATGTCAAAGAGATGCAGGTTCCACTTCCAGGACTCCCAGGACTTCCATGTATTTGGAAAATGGTTATGTCAAGCAGTGCCTTGGGACTATGGGTGCTAACCAGGTCCGTAGGGATGTTCTAGTCTATCCCTGTCCTCCAGATTATTCCTGAAGGTGGAGACACCGGGTTCATGTGCATTGCTATGCTACTATATCAACCCTTATCTGTCCCCTCACCGAACCAGGAAAATGGGAAGCCGAAGTGTATAGGATATTACTAGCCAGATAAACAAGGGAAGACAGACAGGGATAAATGAAAATAACAATTATGCAAAATATACTCCCCAAACAACAGAGTGGAACACAGGGGAGTTAAATGAAGGAAAAACCAAATAGGAGAGAATGAGGATGTATATGCAAACAAAACTCCAAGCATCAACCTCCTGAACAAATCTCCAAACTCCAACTCCAACCATGAACTACACCTTCAACTCCAAACCAGGCAGTAAGAACTAACACTGGCAATTTCTAAGTGCCAGAGGTAAGCATGTATATCAGAGGGGAGTGTCCAACACTGAACAGCTGAGACAATCCAGGTAGGAAAGTTCCAGGAGCTTCAACTGAACAGATTAACCCTTGCTCTGCCAGCAAGGAAAAATCTTGCACTATTTAATAAAATGGTGAAGTACTTCTAACCAGGGCAGGAGTTTGCAAGACCAGACGCCGCAATCTCCTGGCCCCTCTCTGTCATTGTATCCCCATCACAGGTGGTGCTTTTTTTCCCCACTAAGGATTGTAGAGAGGAGGAGACCCTGCATACCTGTAACTATCTCTATTGAAGATTGTGGGTGTGGTAGTAGCTGGCTGCATTTCACAATTCCCTTAAAATAGAAGAGTGAGAGCTGCAAACATAGGAAGCCAACACTATAACCCTCATATGATTTTTTGGAGTGCTAAACACAGGTCAAGGAACCCTAGTCTCTCTATGTACAGTACAGACTAAAAGTTTGGACACACCTTCTCATTC
>VIAB01005946.1:97052-107936 GCA_009801035.1 Oophaga pumilio
TGTCCTTTCCACCATCTCCATCATTGCTTTCTCCCCCACCACCCTCATCATTTCCCTCTCTGTTACCCCCATCATTGCCTTCTCCCCGTCACTCCCATCATTTCCTTTTCCCCATCACCACCATCATTGCCCTCTCCTCCACATACACAGACACACACAGCATCATTCCCCTCTCTGCACGTTCCCCCGCAGCACTACGCATGCACACACACACACACACACTACCACTCATCTCTACACACACACACATACGTACACACACACAGCACCTCTCATCACTCCGCAAGCTCTCCCGCAGCATCACTGTCGGTGGCAGCTTCTTGTCTCTGGCATAGCCACGGTGCGGAATGATGATGTCATCCAGCTGCGCCACTGACTGCTGTGTGAGACTAGAAGCGTGGGCAGGAAGCACGATGGATCGCTGGCTGCAGCTCTGCTCCGCTGCCATTCTCTCTTGTAGGCAGCGGAGCTGCAGGGATCTTTCCCTGCCCGCTGCACACGAGGGCAATCTGGCCAGGGCCCCCCCGGAGCCTCGGGGCTGGATAAACAGGTCACATTGCCCTCATTATTAGCCACCCTACAGGGGCCCCCCTCCACCTCTGGGCCCCGGTGCAGCCGCAGTGGCTGCACATTCGGTATGTCTGCCCTTGACTGCACACCACACACAGAGGGGCGGCAGCAATGTGATCACCACACCTGAAGACCTGACTGACAGGGTTCCTTTGCACCAGGATACAGGGTTTGGGGGCTACCCACCTTCACCCTGCTATATGAGTTTCCTTATCTGAATTATTACCTTTCACGCTTTATGAATGGTTGGATGGCACTTCTTCTTTTTCACTGTTTGTTTAGTGCTTTTTTGTGTCTTTTTTTCATATTTTAGCCTTTGACTTTTTATTTAAATTGTATCAAACAAACCCGTTAAGGCAGAATATGTGCTGAATAAACTTCTCAGTGAGCTTAGGAGCAAATGGAAGACCAGGCAATGAGGTAAAGTGAGCCATCTTTGAGAAGCGATTCACCACCACTCAGATGACAGTGCATCTGGAGGACACAGTGAGGTACATAATAAAGTCCACGGTGCTGTGCTGCTAGGAAGCTGAAGGCACAGGAAGTGATAAAAGTTGCATGGATGAGAGTTGCCTGGGGGTCTTGTTCGGAGCACAGGAAAGACAGGCTGAAACGAAATCCATAATATCCTTTCGCATGGTTGGCCACCTAGATTGATGCAAGATAAGTTGCAAAGTCTTTCTCTGTCAGGCATGACATGAGCACAACTTACCTCCTATCTGATTCCTACACTGAAGTCTTCCCTGGAGGAATCTGAGACAAGTTTTCCAGAGCCACAGTAACCATCTTGGAAGACTCGATGATATATTGGGATTCCTCTCTTTGGTCAATGGATAGAAAGGGCCTAGAAAGTGCATCCGCCTTGTCATTCTTGTCAGCGGGCCAAAAATGCAAGTCGAAGTGAAAGAGGACAAAGAACTTTGACCACCTAGCCTGGTGCAGATTCAGCCTTTGTGCCGACCACAGATAATCCAAGTCCTCCTTACAGCCAGAAGAACTGCCCCTTAAAGAAGTTAACACCATTCTTCTAGAGCCACCTTAATTGCTAATAACTCATGAAAGCCAATCAAGTAGTTATGTTCAGTAGCAGAGAAGGTCTTGGAGAAGATCCACAGGTGACAATGCTGCCCGAATGAGACTTCTGTGTGAGAACTGCCCCTGCCTCAGTGGATGAAGCATCCACTTCAAGGAAGAATTGTTTGTTGATTTCTGGATAATGTAACACCAGAGCAGAGAAGAAGGTCTGTTTTAGGAACAGAAATGCATTCTCAGCCTCCAGAGTCCACAGATTCGGACTGACGTTCTTTGGATCCACAGATTCGGACTGACGTTCTTTGGATCATCGCTGAAATGGAGGCGGTTCGAGACTAGAAATGGGGAATAAACTGGCGGTAATAGTTAGAAAATCCTAGAAATCACTAAATTGCCTTAATGCCAGCAGGATGAGCCCATTTGAGAATTGAAGATGCCTTCTCTTGATCCATCCTCAAGCCCGTTCAAAGATTATATATTCTAAGAAAGGCAGTGAGGACTGTTCAAAGATTCACTTCTCAAATTTAGCATACAGACAATTTTCCTTATTCTCTGCAAGATTTGGTGAACATTTCTTCTGTGAGAAGGAACATCTGGGGAGAAAACCAGGATATCATCCAGATAAACCATGATGCAAGACCAAAGGAGATCTCAGAAGATGTAATTCACGTATTCCTAGAAGACAGCTCAGGCATTACTGATCCCAAAGGGCATAACACTGTGCTCACAGTGGCCGTCTTGGGTGTTCAAAGCAGTCTTCCATTCATTTCCTTGGCGGATGCAGATTAAGTTGTAGACTGCTCTCAGATCCAGCATGGTGAAGATCCTGGCACATCTTAGACGATCAAACAACTGGCTGAACTAGATGTACAGTGACAAGACACTTTTCATGGCAGCACTGTCCCCAACAAAGCACCTCACCAGTTCTCCAGTCTAGGACAGTCTCATGAACACGTAGCCACGGAAGGCACAGGAGAAGTGGATGTAACAGATAGGGCAGAACATAAGAAAGCGATCTTCCCCTTGTGCAGCTGTGAAGGACTACACCTCGCAGCCCCACCTGACCTCACTAATACATTGAGTGATCACGCGGCACTCTCTCCCCGCTTTCACACATGTGACGTTTCACTCCCTTTGGGGATACGTAAGGTCAGCCGGGCACATTTTTTCACAGACACCCCCTGTCTACATGGACACAGGGAGGCATGGGGTGTGAGAGAGAGTGGCCCAAATAGCCACTAGCGTGGCACAACACTTGCTCACAACCCTGACAGGCTGAAAACCCCTTTCACTAGCACCTGTGAAACAGAGCCTTGCCAGTCCAGCAGGACTGCCACCAGTTCCTCATTAAATGTAAGCTAGGTCCAGATACAGCGGGACAGTCCCAGATTTGGACCAGTTCTAGTTTATTAGCATACAGTGAATTGTTGTGTATAAGTTCCTGTTACTCAAATATATAGATTTGTATAAAACAATAAAAACATTATTGAAAAAGAACTAAAAGGTCATGAGGCAGTTGAAAAGTGAAAGTGGCCTAGAATTGTTTCCTTTAATCATGGAACATTGGAACATATTCCTGATTATTGATGCTTTCAGAATATTGCTACTGTAAACTATTAAAATGGTTGAATGACCAGTATTTTTTTAGTGGTAGGCATTGTGTTCAGTATATGTACAGTAAGCCCTATCCAGTCTCCGACATTCTCAGAGCACCATCTAGTGGCATCTTGAGCAACTGCTGTTTATTATAGAGATTTCACAGTTTTTTACAACCTTAATCCTACAAACTCAAAATATTCATCTTTAGCCCTAGATGTCCTCCACAAACCCTGAAAATTTGGGGAGTATAGCTCTCTTCCTCAAGGAACAGGACCCCGAAAACCCCTCTGCCCCATGGAATCATGAGGGATCCTGGAATCACATCTTCCTGAAATGCCAGAACTGATTGCTCCAGGTTCCGGGGGTCTGATCAAAAATTCAAGATATGCCTCTTTAGCTCTAGATGTTCTCTATAAATCCTGAAAATTTGGGGACAATTGCTCTTGTCCTCAAGGATCAACACCCCTGAGAAATGAGACAACGCGTCCCCATGTCACATCTATGGATGGTTCGGAGTGCCCACCTTCTGGTGCCGGTTTCCCTGCCGTACAAGGTCTGATCATCAATAGGGATGAGCAAAGCCGAACTGTAAAGTGTACATTACCCTGGACATGGACATTCAACAGGATGTCCGGGGTTTGCTGTTCAGATGCCTAGTAAAGTTTGTTGAAAGGCTGCAGTGCAGCCAATTAACAAGATATTAATCTATGGGCACTTCCTAACCCATTCCAGCCATGCTACATATTGGCATCACTGTGATTGGGCAAAGCACCACGTGACCTGGCCCGTATAAATGCCAGATCACAAGTGCTGCCACCATTCTTCGCTGATTAGTGTAGAGACAGGACATGGCTGGAGTGAGGGACAGAATTATACATATTTATACTGCACACGCTGCAAAAAAGCGTGCTTCTATACTCTGCATATGTCTCAGTGGGAGTACTGTGCCAAAAAGTTGCTGTGTGTACTCACAATCCCACTTGTGGGAGTACTGTGCCTTTAAGTCTCTGTGTATACTTTGCACCCCTGCCTGTGCAAGAACTGTACCAAAAAGCCTCTGTGTACTCTGCAGGCGTGTCTGTACGAGTAGTATGCCAAAAAATAATTCTACTCTGCAGCTGTCTCTCTCCCATTTTTGGTTCTAAAAAATAATTCTACTCTGCAGTTGTCCCTTTCCCATTTGTGGGCCAAAAATTGTTATTCTACCATGCCTGTACAGGTAGTGTGTTTAAAGAATAATTCTACTCTGCAGCTGTCTCTTTGTAAGGAGTGTTTCTAAAAAAATAATTCTACTGTGGCTGTGCCTAAAAAAATAACTGTGTGTACTCTGCAACTGGGAGTGTCAAAAAGCCTCTGTGTACACTGCAGCTGTGTCTGTACAAGTAGTGTGCCTAAAAAATTGTTATACTCTACAACCGTGTCTGTGGGAATACTGTGCAAGAAAAACCTGTGTGTACTCGGCACGTGTCTCTGTAGAAGTACTCTGAAAAAACCTCTGTGGGGGTACTCTGCAAAGCAGCCTTTGTGGGGTTACTTTACAAAACAGCCTTTGTGGGTATACTCTGCAAAAACCCCTCTTTGTATTTTTTTTTTTCATTTTAATTTGTGTAGGCCCCAAAATATTGCGAATGGAAAATAGAATAAACTGTGGTGGAGTCTAACAATGGCTGTGTGCAGCTGGTATACTTCTATTTTCAGTCTAAGGTATGGACAAATCCTGTGGGATCCATGGATGGTTTATTTCAATGAATGTGAGCTTGCCCACATTGGCTGTGGACAGACGCATGCTCCTGTTGTAATCACACCTCCTACCTAAATATGTGCTAAACACATATTCCAAAATTACACTTTCTGCATGGCAGGCCAGCACCTCCAACAGGTAAAGGGCAAACTCAGGCTATGTGTCCAATTTGGAGACCTAGAAGTTAAATCGGCCAGACGCATCAATCAGTATGTAGACATGTGTGGACTAGAGACAAGCGAACGTGCTCAGTGATACTTGGATATCAATTGAGTATCTGGGGGCTCGGATGTGCTTGTTACTCGGTGAGCATTAGTTGGTGCTAGGTTTCAAACTTGAATCCGCGCCCCTCATGTTTGGTGCCTGTTACACAGCCACTTAGCATGCGGGGATTGCAAAAGCCATCTTGATAGTGGCATTACTGTCTTTGGGTGGACATATTATATCATCAGGGGTATAAAAGGACAGGCGCTGCCACGCTCGACACACTGACGCCATTGCACAGCTCAGGGGCAGTTTATATTGGAGGGAGAGAGCTGTTATCTAGGCCTGTGGGTGCACAGTTTAACTAATATGAGTCCTCTAGCGTTGATACTGGTACTGATTCTGAACTATCATAGTAACAGCCCTTCTAAGGACTAATATTGTGCTTTGCTGTTTGTTTAAGATACATTATGCATTTAGCCTAGGGACAGTTGCAGGACCAGGGAGAGTGGTAGAATAAAGGCTCAAGACAGGGCTGAGTGCTCCACAGTCCGTTGCTAAATATATAGGTGTAACATATGAACAGATTTTTGTGTGTGTGTGCAAAAATTTACTATATTGTCATCAATATATTTTTTTGTGCTTTGTGCTACATTTCTATGATATATAACACTCCCAAAAATGTGTTGAAATTTTTTTCTGGATTTCATTACTCAACCATATAGTATCACATGCTCTGTGGTACAATTTTGTGTTAAAAAACTCTTCCAAAAAGCTTTTAAAATTTTTCTGAATCCAATTCCTCATCCACAGAGTATTACGTCATCTGTGGTACATTTCAATGGTATATAACATTCACAAAACGCGTGGTAAAATTATTCTTGATTTATTGAATTACTAATCCATACAGTATTACGGGCTCTGTGGTGCATAACGGTGGTATTAAACTCCAAAAAAACGCTTGGACTGCTGCAGATGACCACATTTTTTATTTTTATTAAAAATATTTTTTTCTTCAAGAAACAACAATTAGAAAAGGTGTAAGGTGTGCAGTAAAGGATGAAGAAGTGAAAGTGATGGTGATGGTGCATGCAGACTCGGAGAACATGGGGCAGATGCAACTATTGCTGGAGCACAGGAAACATGCCCATCCACGCATATAGTTTGCTGCCCTACTTTGCAGGGAGGCATGGTACACCACTTATTAAGCCAGAGCAGTGCAAACAGGTGGTCAGTTGGATAGCCGATAATGCTCCCAACATGCTTGGCAGCACCACCCAGTCTTCCACATAGTCCAGTGTTGACAGTCAACAGTCTGGATCACTTCATTCAACTGTTCTGCAAATCACCAACACTCTTGAATTTCTACATCAATGAGTTAGGTGTTCCCCAATCTGTGACATTTTTAAAGAAGTTCTGAGACAATAAATGGTCATTTGCAACCTGTGCCATGCCTAGATCAGCAGGTACCTGACCACTAAGGGACTTACCATCACCAGCATGATTAGGCTCTGTGGTTCGAGCTCCTGGGTCCACAATTAGTGCCTTTGGGTGACACTACTGCCTCTTACCCTATGCTAGGTGCTGCCAATCCCTTGTCCATAACACTGGTGAAGATGTCTCAAGCCCTGCACATATCCTTGCACATTCTAACTTACCATCATCAGGCACTTACAAATCCTTGTTCCAGCACAGCGTTCAGCTGTCCCTACTCCAAGCTTTGGAACGAAAGACAAAGTTTCCAGCCACCCACCCACAGGCCCAAAGGCTAAACGGACACATTTCCAGGCTGCTTGCCATGGAAATGTTGCAATTTTGGCTTGTTGACACAGAGCATTTTCACTGACTCAAGGTGGTAGCCGTCTCTCAGTAATCAGTCCCCAGCAGCTACTTTTTTTCCCGGTGTGGCATCCACGCCTTGTACCAGCACGTGTCCAGGAACATCACCGGTGCCCTTACCAACATGGTTACAGGAATTGTCCACTTAACGACTGACATGTGGACAAGCTCTTGGGATGCTACATTTCACTGATGGCACACTGGGTGAACATTGTAAAGGCTGAGTCCCACCTTGGCATTGCACATGTTCTCCTGACGACAAGAAAAGCTCACCCTATTTCTATCAGGGTTTCCTCCACCCCATATATCAGTTCCTGCACCCCGTCTTGCTCCTTCTGATACTCCATCGCTGATGTATTAGCTCAGAGCACATCATCCACATCAGCTGGAAGCTCTGCAGAATTGCCTCAGCGAAGCAGCAAGAGGCCCTGTTGAAGCTGATTTGTATAGGAGACAAACCACACACCACGGCCAAGTTATTGAAAGGAATAATAGACCAGACAGATCTTTGGCTTTTGCCACTGAACCTCCAACCACGGAAGGTGGTATGTGATAATGGGCATAAACTGGTGACTGCTGTGAAGCTTGACAAGCTCACACACGTACCATGCTTGTCACACGTGCTCAGCTTGATAGTTCAGCAGTTTCTTAAAACCTGCCCATATTTGCCAGAGTTTTTCATCAAGGCATGCTGGGTCAGCACCCACTTCCAAAAGTTGGCTACATCTGCCGCCTCTCTGGCAATGCAAGTGCCAGCTCATGGACTGGTGTGCGGCATGCTCACAGCTGGAACTCCACACTGCACATGCTGGCAAGACTTTGTGAGCGGCAGAGGCCAGTTGTTGACTACCATAACACGCCCTTTCAGTATTCTGGTTAGCCTCCACACATAACAACTGAAGAGTGGGCATGGATGTCTGACATTTGTGCAGTTCTCCAAGACTTTGGGGATTCCACAAAGATGATGAGAGGCAATGACGCCATATATAGCGTAACAATCCGGCTTCAGTGCCTACTTAAACAGTCGTTGCTCACAATTATATATGAAGCTATGCATGCAGACCAGGTAGAGATAAACTAAGGCATGAGACAGGGAGATACTGCTCAGCCCAGCCTTATCTCATCTGCTTAGCGTGGATTGGGTCTCATTGAGGAGGCTGAGGAGGAGGAGGAACAGGAGCTATTTGCTAGTGTAACAGAGGATAGTACCACACAACCTTCATCCAATCTCCTCTATGTGGATGGGCTGAGAAAAGGAATGAGGAGGAAAAGGAGATGCAAAGTCATCATCATGGTGGAGACGGGGAAATGTTGGCTGTAGGGAGCTTTAGACATATAACTGACTTTATGTACCACTGCCTTTCCTATGACCCTCACGTTATATTTATCTTAGCAAAAAAAGAGTACTGGTTGTTCACCCTGCTAGACCCACGCTACAAGGAGATCTTTGCATCTCGGAGAGGTCTTCTAAAATGTTGCTATACCAGAAAGCCATTGTTGAAAATATGTTTCAAAAGTTCTTATCAAGCAACGCTAGCAGCAGGAGGCAAACTTCCTCCTTGCCCAACCAAGGATTTTAGGCTGTGTGCACATTTTGCAGATTTGGTGCTTTTTTGTGTAGCAGATTTGTGACAAAACCTGAAGCAAAGTCTGATGACATGAAAGTGAACGAGAAACATAAAGTGTCATGCACCCGTTAATTATTTTTGACTTGCAAATTTATCTTCAGCATGTCAATTCTCTGCATTTTTGCCCTGCATTTTTCATCATTGACTTCACTCAAATCATACAAAAACACAGGGTAATAAAACACCAAAAATGTGTCAAGAAAGCACCACAGAAACGCATATGCGTTTTTCATTCCAAAAGATGCAGAAATGGTGCAGAAATTTTACTCAACGTGTGCACATACCCTTGTCGTTATTATATTGCTCACCCATATACTCTTCTGTGGTCTGGAGTACATTTTCTTGGTATATAATCCTCAAAAGTTCACAGCCTTTATGAATCTAGGATTACTAATATATGATAATTTGAACAGGAAGTGTATGAGGCCCTCCTTTATGTCTAATACAAGGTGTATCTGAGTCCCAAATTTTTTGCTTCCATCATAAATTAAACTGAAATTTACAATTTTTTAATTAAAAAAATCTATTTTGGTTTACTTAAAATATATATATTTTAATTCTTTTTAAATTTTGCCTTATAATAAAGTTGTTATTTAGGAAAAAATGTTTCTTAAATTTTTTTATTCTGTAAAATGCAATTTCTCGTCAGTTTGGAATGATTTATGGTCACTCCTTAAAGTGGAGTAAAAGTGAGACACCATTCCTTTCAGCAGTGGTCTGGGAGTCAGAGATGCATCCTGTAATCTTTTCCATGCTGTTCTCTTCTATTCAGCATTTTTTCCATCCATTTGAACATTTTCACTGCTCCCTAGACCTCCTTGTTGGGTCTGCAGGAAACGAGCATGCGAGTATTAGGAATTTCTTGGTTCAAGCATTTTAGTGCTCGCTCATTCTATTACTATACCTGCGAAATGTAACAAGAACTGTATTACAGTGTATGGATAAATCATTGAACCCATTGAAAGTTTTTGAAGTTTTTTTTTAGATTTTAAAATACAAGTGAAATGTAACAGGAACCGAGTTACAGTGTATGAAGGAATTACTGAATCCATAAACATTTTTTCATTACATTGTTATTTTGGAGATTTATATAACACCGAAATGTAGCAGAAAGAATGTAAAACTGTATGGCTGAGTAATTGAGTCCAGACAAATTTTTCAGCGCTTTTTTGTAGTGTTGCATACCACATAAATGTACCACAGAGCACCTAATACTGTATGGATCTGTAATTTAAAAACCAATTATTTAAAACCTTTTTTTGGAGTGTTATATGCCAGTGTAATGTAACTATAACCACGTTAAACTGTATGTACCTACACAACCTTCGTCCTGTCTATCCTACGTGGGAGGGCTGAGGAGGGGAATAAGAAGGAAGAGGAGGAGATGGAAAGTCATCATCATGGTGGAAACAAAGAAATGTTGGTTGTATGGAACTTGGCACATACGGCTGACTTTATGTACCGCTGCCTTTCCCGTGACCCTCGCGTTATATTTATCTTGGCCAAAAATGACTACTGGTTGTTCTCCTTGCTAGACCAGCGGTGTCAAACTCGACTCGGCTTGGTATATGAGCTGCACATAAAAAAAAAATAGAATTTGGGGGGCGCATTCTTTACAGGACAAAGTGACATATTTAGTGACACCATTTTTTCTATATACTATTTGAACATTTTTGTAGCTTGGGTCGTTATGGATGTGGCGATAACAAACATGCACTTTTTCTGTTTACTTTAGTTTATATATAAAACAGTATTTTTAGAGGCAAAATATATCTTCATGCTTTATTTTTTTATATTTTTTTTATTTTTATAAGTTTTTTTCCCGGTCCCCATCTTGTAGCAATGCCCCATCTTGGTCCTCATCTTGGAGTAATGTCACCATCCTGGTCTTCTTATTGTAGTAATGTCCCCATTCTGGTCCTCATCTTGTTGTAATGCCCCATCCTGGTCCCCTTGCTGTACTAATGTCCTATCCTGGTACCCTTTTTTTTACTAATGCCCTATCTTGGTCCCCTTCTTGCAGTAATGTAACCTTGTCTTTATCTTGTAGCACTGCCTAATTGTAGCCCCCATATTGTAGTTATGTCCAACTACAGGACTCCATATTGTTGCTATGTCCCCATTCAGGTCTTCAGATTGTAGTTATGTCCCCATCCAGGTCCCCATATTGTAGTTACGTCCCCATATTGTTGTTATGCCCCCATCCAGGTCTCAATATTGTATTTATATCCCCTGTAGTGATAGTAAGACTTCACTATACCTTTGTATGTG
>VIAB01005948.1:11110-32333 GCA_009801035.1 Oophaga pumilio
AGCAGGAAATAGAATCTTTAATATAAAAATGATGTTTATTGTGCTCATCATGGAATGTAGTTTGTTTAGTTTTCCGAAAGCTAGTCCGGATACAACATGAACATGTGCCACATGGTGTAAAGCCGCTGGATGCAGACCTGGAAAGGGTAGATAATCCCTTACCCACCGTTGGGGCTACCATATTGCCCAATGTTTGAGCTCTCCTGTAAACGAATTTGGGGCAAACTGGTAGGAATTCGCCAATTTTCTTGTCACCCTGGAGAATAAACCAATGTTTGCAGATGATATTTGCAAACTGTTTATGGTTTTGGTGATACTGGGTGATAAACGGGAGATCATGAATCTGCTCCATAGTGGTAGGTATAGTATTAGAACTGGGTTTGGTTTTATGGATTAACGTCTGTCTGGAGAGTGAACCAACTTCTTGTTGTGCTTTTTGTAAAAGTGACTCTGGATATCCTTTTTCCCGGAACTGTTGGATCAAATGATCAGACTCTTTCAAATAATCCTGTATATTAGAACAATTACGTTTGACTCGCATAAATTGGCCTTTAGGGATGTTAGTCAACCATATAGGGAGGTGGCAGCTGTGAATGTCAATGTAGCTATTGGCATCCACATCCTTGCGATGACACCTAGTAAGAATAGTATCTTTTTCCGTATAGATTTCCAGATCCAGGAAATTGATGCTACTTTGACTAATATTTGACATAAATTCAAGGCCAAATGTGTTATCATTAAGAGTGGAGATGAATTCTTCAAGAGTTTTGGTCTATGCAATAGTATACACATATATATGCACCTCCAACACTCAGCTTTTTCAGGTTGCGCCAGTGTGAATTTTGGTATTATAAATATAAAATTGTTTAATGTTTATATTTAAAAATCAATATATATTCTTATATTTATTATGAATCTCCAGCTCTTTTTAAAATGAAAGAAAAAGTATGAACTGGCAGCTCAGTGTCTCAGTCTTTGCGTGGAAACCAGGAAAACAATTATGCCTACATGGCAGGTATACCCTTATCTGCCCTCTATATTCCTTTAACAAATGAAAACAATAACTATATATATTTGTTTGCCATTCCAAGTTCTTGGTGTGAACTGAAGAAATCAAACGGAACAGTATTGGCTTGTACAGCTCTGACCTTTAGAACACAAGATCATGTAATCCCTGTGTGCACTTAACAAGTCCCATTTCAGAAGACTGAAAATCTCTGCAGCTATGGAACACTTTACACAATGTAAAACCTTTATACATTATGTATTGTAGAGCAATCCCTTGAATCGTGACTGAGTCGTGTCAACTTCTATACTCTCTAGTCACTTCAGCTAGGTTTAACCTATAAGAACCAGACAAGTTAAAACTAATAGATAAAACAAATAGTTCTACTTATAAATATCCAGTAGAATTACACCATTACCTGGACAATATCTGTAAAGTACATTTATTATTTAATACAACAATTTTTCTTTGCCCAGTTAAATATCTAATATGGAGCTTGGGTAGCTAATTACAGTTGTGCTCAAAAGTTACATACCCCGGCAGAATTTTTGTTTTTTTGGCCTTTTTCAAAGAATATGAATAATAACACCAAACCTTTTTCTCCATTCATGATTAGTGGTTGGGTGAAGCCATTTATTGTCAAACTACTGCGTTTTCTCTTTTTAAATCATAATGACAACCCAAAACATCCAAATGACCCTGATCAAAATTTTACATACCCTGGTGATTTTGACCTGATAACATGCATAAAAGTTAACACAAATGGGTTTGAATTGCTACTCAAGGTAACATCCTCACCTGTGACCTGTTTGCTTGTAATCAGTATGAGTGCATAAAAGCTGAGTGAGTTTCTGGAATCCAGGCAGACTCTTGCATCTTTCATCCAGTCACTGACATTCTGAATTGTGAGTTATGGGGAAAGCAAAAGAATTGTCAATGGATTTACGGGAAAAGGTAGGTGAACTGTATAAAACAGGAAAAGGATTCAAACAGATATCCAAGAAATTGATAATGCCAGTCAGCAGCATTCAAACTGTGATTAACAAATGGAAAATCAGGGGCTCTGTAAAAATAAAACCACGGTTAGGTAGACCAACAAGAATGTCGTTCACAACTGCCAGGAAAATTGTTTGGAATGCAAAGAAAAACCCACAAATAACATCAGCTGAAATACTGGACTCTCTGAAAACTGGCGGTGTGGTTGTCTCAAGATGCACAATAAGGAGGCACTTGAAGAAAAATGGGCTGCATGGTCAAGTTGCCAGAAGACAGCCATTACTGCGCAATTGCCACAAAGTATCTCACTTACAATACGCAAAACAGCACAGAGACAAGCCTCAAAACTTCTGGAACAAGGTAATTTGGAGTGATGAGAAAAAATTTAACTTTTTGGCCTCAACCATAAATGTTAAATTTAGAGAGAGGTCATCAAGGCCTATGATGAAAGAAACACCATTCCTACTGTAAAGCACGGAGGTGGATTTCTGATGTTTTAGGATGTGTGAGCTACAAAGGCACAGGAAACTTGGTCAAGGTTGAAGGAAAGATGAATACAGCACGTTATCAGCAAATACTGGAGGCAAATTTGCAATCATCAGCCCGGAAGCTGACTACTTGGACGTTCCAACATGACAATGATCCAAAACATAAGGCCAAGTTGATCTGTCATTGGCTACAGCAGAACAAAGTGAAGGTTCTGGAGTAGCCATCTCAGTCTCCTGACCTCAATATCATTGAGCCACTCTGGGGAGATCTCAAACGCGCAGTTCATGCTAGACAGCCCAGGAATTTACAGGAACTGGAGGCTTTTTGCCAAGAAGAGTTGGCAGCTTTACCATCTGAGAAAATAAAGAACCTCATCCACAACTACCACAAAAGATTTCAAGCTGTCATTGATGTTAGAGGGGGCAAAAAACGGTATTAAGAAATGGGTTATGTGAACTTTTGATCAGGGTCATTGGATGTTTTGGGTTGTCATTATGATTTAAAAAGCGAAAACACAGCAGTTTGACAATAAATGGCTTCACCCAACCACTATCCATGAGTGGAGAAAAAGCTTTGGTGTTATCATTCATATTCTCTGAAAAAAGGCCAAGAAAGCAAACATTATGTCGGGGTATGTAAACTTTTGAGCACAACTGTAACTATTCAGAATAATTTATACAAGGAAATATATAAGATTTATTGAATTTCTTGTTCCTCAATTTTCACCTAATACAGACTTATGCATTTTGGTTCATTTGGCATAAGTGTCAGAGTGTTTGTTTTTAGACCTCTGAACCCTACCTCAGTTCTCCTTATGAAGATAGTGCAATCGCACAGGAAAACTCAGTCCTGGTGCAAAACAACTTCAAGTTTCCTCCAGATGTGTCACAAAGTTTACCATTTAAAGACTTTGGTACAAATGCTTGGTGGTTAAAGTTTATGGTAAATATACTTGAAGATTAATCTAAGTAATGGCACACAGCTTGGCAGTTACAAGGCAAGACACAGTAACGCACTTTAACAAAGTTGGGCACATTCTAGGCTTGTCTCCGTCTCTGGTCACACTTGCTGAAGGGGTTGATGAGGTTTCCAAACACAATAGGTATAGGTCAATGAAAGTGGTCCACAGTCACTCAGAATAAATAACATCTCAAAGTTTGATAAAAATATATTTCCATAATTACATTACTTTTCCTTTGTGTTGTTGCAATTTCAATGTTGAGAAATATATATATACAGTGGCATGTAAAAGTTTTGGCATCCCTTGTCAAGATTACTGTTATTGTGAACAGTTAAGCAAACTGAAGATATAATGATCTCTAAAAGGCCTAAAGTTAAAGATGACACATTTCCTTTAGTATTTTGGGCAAAAAATATATATATATGTATTTTCATCTTTTAAACTTTAAAACTTGCAAAAAGGAAAATGGGTCAATGCAAATGTTTAGGCATCTTGCATGGTTATAACCTAGTATCTCCCCCTTTTGAAAATATCAACATTTTTGTTTGAGGGACTTTCGTCCATTCTTCCTTGGAAAATTCTTCCAGTTCTGTGAGATTCCTGCATCTTCTTGCATTCACTGCTATTTTGAGGTCTAGCCAAAGATTTTCAATGATGTTCAGATCATGGGACTGTAAGGTCAATTGTAAAGTCTTCAGCTTGCACCTTTTGATGTAGTCTATTGTGGATTTTGACATGAGTTTAGGATAATTATCCATTTGAAGAAGTTATCCTCTTTTCAACTTCGGCTTTTTTACAGAGGGTGTTATGTTCGCATCAAGAATTGGTTAAAATTTCATTTAATCTATTCTTTTCCCTACCCATGAAATGTTCCTCATGCTATTGACTGCAACACAACCACAAAGCATGGTTGATCCACCCCCATGCTTAATCGTTGATGAGATGTTCTTTTCCTAAAATTCTGTGTCCTTTTTTCTCCACACATATCTTTGATCATTGTGACCGAAAAGTTCTAATTTAATTTTAACCTCATCGTCAACAGGGCTTGCTTCCAAAATGCATCAGGCTTGTTTAGATGTTCTTTTGCATACTTCTGATGCTGAATTTTATGGTGAGGATGCAGGAGAGGTTTTATTTTGATGACTCAAGGGTAGAGGAGGCTGGGTTTTTAGAAAGCTAGGAAATTTGCATCACCATGCCTTTCTTAACGATGATAGTGAACAAGCCATAAAACTAACAAGCTAAAAAAGGTTTGAAAGCTTGGTCAAAGCAATCTGAGCACAAAAACCTCCAAAGGTGCCAAAACTTTTGCATTGGCCCATTTTCCTTTTTGTAATTTTTTAAATATCAAAAATTACAGTATTTTTTGTCTAAAATACAAAGGAAATGTATCATCTTTTACTTTTTACCTTTTAGCGACCATTTAATCCTCAACTTGCTTAACTAGTCACAATAACAGTCATTTTAACCAGGGGTGCCCAAACTTTTAAATGCCACTTCATATATAGGGAAATAAGTTTTGACTAAGTCACCAATTCTTTAAGTATATATTTTTCTAAAGGTGCTATTGACATGACATTCACACCAGATGTTAGTAGCAAGCCATCCAATTCACACAGGAAAAGAAATCAAATCATAAATGCCCATACTTTAAGTTATATATAATAATGAGAAATTGAACAGGGAAAACGTATTCAACACATGAAGAAAGAGAGGTTCAAAAAACCTTTGAAAATCAAGACACCAGCTGAAATCCATCAGTAAATAGAAAAAATTCCTGCCATTTAATGAAAAATAATATAAATTGGTTTAACTGATGGCCTTTAAAAAGGTGTCTCATTACCAAGTTGCCACACATGAAAAATCTCATGATGGGTAAAACCAGTGAGCTGTCTCAAGATTTTTGCAACCTTATTGTTGCAAAACATGTTGACAGGATTGGTTACAGAACAATTTCTAAACTGCTGAAGCTTCCAGTAAGGACTGTTGGAGTCATAATCCGGAAATGGAAAGAATATAATTTCACCATAACCTAGCACGACCCGGTGCACCTTGCAAGATTTCAGACAGAGAAGTGAAAAGAATTATCAGAAGATTTGTCTAAAAGCCAAGGACCACTTGTACAGAGCTGCAAAAAGACCTGGGATCAGCAAATACTAATCTCACGGGAAGCAACGGGATAACAGGAGATGAGGTACCTGGGCCCCTGAACGGCCCCTCAGACTAGGGAGAGCCCTGTCTTTCCTTGATTTGGGGGTTCCATTGATGGTAGAAAGGCCCAAGTTACTCCTGTTTAGCCCTGAGCTAAACCCCCAACCACCAACCCAGGAGGTGAACAGTAGTGGAAACCACAGGTAAAGAATGACAGGAAATAAAGTAAACTGCACCATAAAGCAAATTAACAGAATGACACAATATGTGAATATGTGTGTGAGGGGAACACAAAGTATACTTTACCAAACTTCTAAATAAAGACTTGAGTATCAACAGCTACTCCAACACTGGACCGGTATGCAAGAGACACGCAAGTGCTATAGTTGGCACCCAGGAATGTTCTGAGCCATACTAAAAGGGAGAAGGCGTTCCCAGCAGCATCAGCCACTAATCAAAAAGTTAACTCCTGCCAAGCTGAACATCAGTGAACAAATTACCGCAGACGCACAAACTCAGGCTGAGCAACAGGAAGGTCTAAGACTGCACAACAGACTCCCCAGTGTGAACAGCATCCGAAGCCGGCATGACAACTATAGATTCAAAGAAAATTATAAGTAATGCACTCAACCTCCACGCTCACCACATAATTCTCCATTGATGATCAAAAAGCATGTTCAAGTGTGTTTAAAGTTAGCGCAACAATATTTTGGGAGAATATAGTCTGGTTATATGAGACCAAAATTGAACTCTTTGGATGCCATAACACACAACATGTTTGGAGGCCCCCAAAACAACATACCAACAGTGAAGTTTGGAGGTGGAAACATCATGGTGTAAGGCTGTTTTTCAGCATAAGGCACTGGCATACTTCATAGGCTTGAAGGAAAGATGAATGGACAAATGTACCATGACATTCTTTGATAAAAAAATATAATGCTTTCTACAATGATGATGAAAATGAAATGAGGGTGGAGTTTTCAGCAAGACAATGATCCCAAACACACAGCCAAGGAAACTCTAAATTGATTTCAGAGAAAGAAAATAAAAGTGCTAGAATGGCCCATCCCATAACTTGACCTGATTACAATAGAAAATGTATGGAATGAAATAAAGCTCAGAGTTCATAGAAGGAGCCCATGTAATCTTCATGAAGAGTGTTTGTGTGGAAGAATTGGCCAAAATCACACCAGAGCAATGCATGGAACTAGTTTCTCCATACAGATTGCGTCTTCAAGCTTTTGTATGAAGTATTAAATAATTTTCAGTAAACGTCTTCAATACTTTTTCCCTGTGTTATTTCTCATTGTGACATATAAGATAATTTATGGACATCTATGGTTTGATTTCTTTGCCTGTGTGGATTGGATGGATTAATACCAACATCTGGTGAGAAGTTAATGTCAATAGCATCTTTAGAAATATATTTACCTAGAAAATTGGTCACATGTTCAATACTTACACAGAAGAGCAAAAGGGTAACAATATTTTAAACTTCAGACTTTCAGGCTCCATATCCACCATCCGCTACTGCTTTCAACGTAACACTACTATCATTTTATAGACAATCATCTTGGCTATCTCATACATAAATTTGACTTGCAACTATTTAGCATATCATTAGTTATGAAGATTCTTGTCATGTCACTTTCATTTTCCAAGCTGATTGTCTATAAAATGATGGTAGTCACACATTTGAAGCAGTATTGGATGGTGAGATATGGGGCCTTAAAGTCAAAATTTCAAAACATTGTTACCCTTTTACTCGTCAGTGTATTTCACCCTCTGTATATATGTATGTCCTAGGTGTACTCAATGGGAGACAAGTCCAGAAACACTGCAGGCCATGGTAATAGGTTTACACCATTCAAGTTGCTCACAGTAGCACGAATAACATGCAGCCTGATGTTATCGTATTGAAAAATGTCTCCTGGATCACATTAGAGAGAGGGCTGTACCACTGCTTCCATGACTAAATCGATGTAAAGCTAAGCTGTTCGTGGACCTGGAATGAAGACCAAATAGATCAGGCTATCGTATATTATGCCACCCCAGGCCATAATCCCCAGAGTAGGACTGGTGAGTTCCTTCATAAAGGCCTCTGTGAGGGATGAGGGAGATTCCATTTTGAATTATAGGTTCAGGAGATCTTCCCCCCTCCACTTCTGAAATGTTCTCCCACCGTTTGGCTTCCACAGTATCATTGTTTTCTTTTATTTAAACTCCAAGAATAAGCTCGTTGAAGCTTGGTCCCCACCAATTAGCACCAGGGAGTTAGTTCTCTGCAGCTACAGCCAAACTGGATTCTTTTGTCTGACTCAAGCACATGTAGACAGCGTGGCACTATAGGTCACAGTAAGGCTCTGAGGTATTGAATCTGGAAAATGACCTATAATAACAGAATACAATATCTCTGAGACTAGCTGAGCACATAATCGGAATCGGCATTCCTTCCGTCACACGCTCATACCATTTAGCCACCTCCAGAACCCTGTGTTATGAAGTTATAAAGCTTAGCCACCAGGAATTAAATACAGTAGCTTTATTTAGTCTCTATGCGCAGCTAAAAGACAGCGGAACCCAGTGGCGGTGCCACTGACCCATTCAGAGCTTCGGATGGAAAGTTATGAGCTTCCATGGTTCTGGACAGAAAATCATATTCTCAGATATGGGAGGAGAGAGGCTGCACAAGCCCAGGGTGGGCAAAGAGTGTGGGAGGGAACAGCCCAGGGGATATAAGGCAGCCCCTCATATTGGACTGTTTTTCTACTGGCAGGAGGACCCGTTATCTGATGCAGCCAAGGAAAGCCTGTAACTAATATTTGGTAGGAACTAGCGTATGGATAAAACGAAGTCGACACCCCCTTCCCCTGTGCGATCCGTCACAGCCTCTTCATATCATTGCCCATGTGATCTCCTGACCCATCTCTGACTATCACTGCATCTGATTACATATTTGGTAAATGGTAATGGTAAGGCCAATGGTAAAAATACTAGAGTTATCGATTCATAGGACTTCAGTCCATCAGCCAGGTTAATAGCCTCTGTCCTCTAGACAAGGATGCTCAATAACCTTTCACCCTCCGGGCTGGTGCAATATCATCATTGCGGCATACTGCACAGATGACATCGCTCTCTAGCCTGGCTAATCGAAAGCCATACAAGGGATCCAAGAAGGTAAGAGATTTTGATAATCAATCTACCCAACTCTAAATATAATTCTATATATTTACATTAGTGTTAAATTGAGATGTTCTGCCATTGGCTATGGAGCAGGTATGTCAAGGATTAGGACTATTCACATCATGAGTAATCTTAACTTTCAACATTTGGGAGTAATTGCAACAGTAACATGTCACCATTTCCTGGTTATAAAATAAAGCTAAGAAATAGTTTTATCTATCTGATTCAAAACTCAGTTCATAGAATATGAAGAAGAACCAATCTATTTTATTTACATTTGCAAAAAGTGAATATCAAATCTAACAAATTGAGGCATCAATGGAATTATGTAGCCAGGGAATCAGATACCAATCTCTGAATCATGAAACGCAAATCAGACAATAAAAAAATTCTCCTTTTCTTTAAGGAAATGAAGTTTACTTATTTGGTAGTGTAGGCATTTGATTGGATGGAGGTGCTGTTTTAAGTCAGCTTTTAGGCATTTTGGAATTTTAAAAATTCATATATACATTTTGTCCATGGGTCCTTTAAGTAAAGGGATTTTACAAGGAGTATTTTGTATATACGGAAATGACTTTCTGCTTAGATAAATGCAAGCAAATCCATGTCTGGAGATAGGTAATATAAATGTGAATCAATATCCCCTATTTGACAGTAAAACACTTTTATGCTTAGAAGAATAAAAAATCCTATCTAACAGAGCACTGATGCTTCACTAAACAATATATTATCTCGCTACATCTGTGCGATTCAGGAGTCGCCCTAAACCTTATTTATTTTCAAACTATTTTCTAGTGCAAATCAGATGAAATCTGTCAAGAGTAGCAAAACTATTTTGTTCAAATACGATTTTTCAAACTGCAACATCTGTTGTTCACATCCAAAATTTATGGATGTTTCCTGGGGCCAGAATTGTGAGTGTATCCTAATCAATCTTTTACAATGTTTACAATAACACCCCAAGTAAAGTTTCAACTGAAATGTGCTGTGATGTTAATTAGATTGTTTTCTATAAAGCAATGATTGCTTAAGTTTATGCCCACATTCAACAAGTCTAGGTATATAGCTCATTCATAAATCCTATAAAACAAGACAGTTTAAAAGTCACTCATGAAGAACTTTATCTATTACAATCAAAATGAAAATTGTCTGCTATGATCATCCAGGCATGATCAGTTCTATTTCTGTGGATTTCCAATTTTATTTTGGTAAAATTAATAAATGCATATTGAAAACGAATATGACTTTGTAACGAATGTTGTATCTAAATTTCTCACAATTTCAAGATTTTTGCTGTCACTAATGAGAAACTTTGTTAACATTTAGTGGCAGAAAACCTGCTCTGAACTAATCATTTGCATAAAATAGAATTTGAGGCACAAAGTATATTAAATGTTGCAGATTAATGATTAAAGTGTAATTATCTGTATAATTTTCTTTTTAAAAAAAGTAAGCAGCCTTTTTTTGATCGCGTTACGCGATCGTGCTAGTGCAGATGCTCCATCTGTGCTAGCGGTGACGGACCCTCGAACGCTGCAGACCGCGTCCAAGGGTCCGTCACAGCATGTCGGCACATAGCTAACGCATGCCGATTATGACATGCGTTAGCGATGCACTACGTTATGGCAGTCTATGGGTGCGCAAACGGATGCGTTACATCTCATTAATGCCGTGTTGTAACGCAATCCGTTAGATGGGCTGCCATAACGCAATGTGAACCCAGCCTTACAGAAACCAGTATTCCTTAAAGAAAATGTACATGCAAAGCTAAACATTGCTTATATGTCTAGGTATGTTAAAAACAAAACACTCAATCAGTCTCCCCTACTGGCACCCACCTGAGTCTAGTGCAGGCTGCTCAGTGGTCTGCGTAGAGACAGGAAGTGGTGATGTCAGCATTTAACCAGCTGTGGGACCTGTGATTGGCTGCAGCTGTAGCTGACTTGAGGAGCTTGTTACATCTGCTGGATTTCTCCCCAACAACTACAGTTGGGCAATGTAGTCAGTGACAATGGGAGAAGAAAGTGCAATCTAACACATTCTCACAGTATGGCACATGTCATAAACTTTGGAGAGTTCAGAGACATAATGGCTTAAAAAAGGTGGTGACCATGACCAGAATGTGCATTTCAGCCATTCTTTCGTGGCTAGGATAAAAAAGGATGGCTATTTGATAACAGCACTTTTAGCCAATTCCTATGAAGGCAACATTTTAAATTGCTGAATAACCAGCATAAGCTCTGTACCCAGCTTGTCATCGCTTTAGCTGAGCAGATCCCTGCCTACCTCTTGTCTATCCTGGGAGGCCTATCTCAGATGAGTCAACACCAGCACTGCTACAACAAAGCAGCAGCACCAGCAGCCAACACATCTTCTTTACCATGATGGACCAGTTCTATGCCATCTTGACACACATCAGCAAATGGAGATGTACCAGGGCTGTGCCCTTCCTTAAGCAAATATCCTAAGATATGAGAACTTTTGAGTCAGCAGATTGGACCAGTGGCAGGAACTTGACTAGTTTACTCTCAGTGTACTCTCTTGTAAGGTCTCCAGTGTTCTGTAAGAAGGAATAATGAGTGCATCCAGTGACGTTGTCGCATCACATCGAAGCAGACAAGATCGGCCTCAACAATGGTGAAAAAGTTTACATAAGCGACAATGAATCAGGCATGGATCCAGGAGGATTTGTTACACATGTATGCCTGATGCTAATAAATAGATCTGACAATGCTTACAGTCAAGACTACAAATTTTACTCCTGCTTAATGATGCCACAGGCCTACTGCTACCGCAACAGCCAGTGACACTGCTTCTACACAGAGGCACATTTCCTGCCTGTCCATTATGTTCATATTGTACTGCTTTTCCTACCATTGCCACTACACACATCTGCCTGTCCATTTGGATGGAGTCATAGCAGAACTCAGAGGTTCGAATAAACCTTTCAAAATTAAGTAGGTCTTTGAAACATTTGGATTTCCTCCTGCCACCAAACAAGTACAATGTCACAATCCATTTTTGGATTTGTGGCAGCTCTGGTCTGTTTTAAAAGTAGCTTTTTTCCTTTCAGGACCATCGGGGGTTAATGTCAGTTTCCCAACCCCGCTGACAGTCGTGTGTAATTGCAGTGATGCTGGGTCAGCTGATGTGAGTGGTGACCACTCCCACCATCCTTTAAAAGGTCACCTGATGCATCAGCTGACTGTTGGTGATAGAGTTTCTCTATGAAGACCAGCCTTTGCAGGAGCAGCTCTCTGGTGTCAGCCATGTCTGGTGTTTGGAGTACTGTTGCTGTGCTATATGTAGTGTGGAGTTTGGCAGCGGTGTCTGGAAGCTAAGTGCTGTGTTTTCGCCTTGTCCCTTTGGTGTTTGTCACTTTCCCCTGTGTGGTGAGGCTAGCTCCCCTTGTCGGCCAGTGCACTAGCCAGGGCAGTAATAGGTGCGTGTGTGTTGCGCCGTCTGCTGACCGACCACCAACTGGGTTGTGTCACACCGAGACATACAACTTTTTATACATGCCTGATTGGCCACCCTCTCATGTCTCTTCTTCTGACACTAACCTTATTTTCTTATTCCATATTCCATCCCTTATTTTGGAAAAGAACACGCACTGGTTTTTCTTATCATGAGTAACACCAGAAAGGTTACTGCAACCTACCTTTTTAAACTACTAGAAAATGTAGGCTTGTAGTATATAAAAGAGTTCAACACTGGAAGCAAATATGTACTTTGCAAAATAAAGATACAACTTACCCTATAAATAGATATAGCCCCTACACACAAGACATGTCTATACTTCCAACATATGTATACATCAATGAGTATTTCTGTTTGCCAGGCTTTAATTATTTAGGCTTTGTTCACAACATGGTTGAGCAGTATGTTAGGAATATATAGTGGGAGAATCTCCTTAGATATATGCTGGACATATGAAACCATGACTTCCATTGTTAAAAAAGGATACCATTCAAAATACATTTTCTGTATTCATTTGTATTGAACAGGGTATTCAACTAGTAAATATAAATTATGCCAATGTATACTTATGCAAAAAGGACACTCTATAGACCTTGGATCTATAGACAATCACATCAGTTGACAAGTTACAAAAATCCATGTGTCAACCATTGTATACAGTATGCCAAACAATATGGAATATTTTTTAGACATATTGTAAAATAAAAAGAAGTATATGCTTTGTGTAATTTATTAGATGTTACATGTAAATGGTCCTACCAACTCCTAATGTCTGTATACTATGTCATAGTGACACTTTCATGACAACAGAAAGCTTTTAAAAGCTGATAAGTAGCAGTAGACATTTCTTACTTTGTCATCAGTGATTTCCATTAGAAGAATTACTGTCCTTTTAAGATTTGTGGATATATAATTACTAAGGAACTTCTATTTTAAACTGCTTGTCTAATGTTCTCATGAGTAAGTGAACCTTGAATCACAATTTCAAATGCTGCACCATCAATAAAAATAATATACACGTATTGCAAGGTTATGATTATCCCAATTTTCTATCTAAAGAATTAAACATTGCAACTTGTCTCCATATCTATTCTTAGCTTTAGAACATTATATTTAATTTTCAAAATTTTCCTTAAGGAAAAAATATTATCATTACACCCCTTACTAGCCCTACCTGCTTCCATCTACTCATTGTACAATGTCTCTGGTCCTCTCCAGCTGAAAAGTACAATAAGAAATGTGAAACATAGTAAAGCGAGGCTTTTCGGCGTTGCCCGCAGTTTGGCAAAGCATACTGCGCACGCGCAAAATCCCATTTGACTACGCATGTGCAAAATCTGTAAGCGATCTGCGTTATTCACATCAAGGAATGCGTACAGCAAGCCGAGGAGGGGTGGAGTGAGGAAACCGAAGCAGCGCCCATCGGACCAGATCAAACACATTACCATACAGCGCAAGAGCAATAAAAAAGGTTTTTATGGGTGATACACGGGGAGTCAGGGGGTTTCATAAGTAGTTGTGGAATCATAGCTGGCACTCAATTAACTGATATTTTTAGCTGGTAGGCCAGAAAAGTGGTGACAGGTTCCCTTTAATTTCAGAAACAACACTCGAAGAATTAGTCAGGATGCTCTAATCATTCACAACTCCTTTAAGTCCCTGAATTATGTACCTCACATTAAGGCACTGCACTGAGCATAACAAATACTATATGTTTTGATGTCTAAAGTGTTAAAGGGATTGTCCAGGGTTTACACTGGAATTCCGTTGGCAAGACCAATGCATTCAAGTCATTGCAGCTTGGACAACCCCTTTAAGTTGTCTGTACATTATGTTTAGAGATTCTTCTGACAAAAGTTAATCTCCAGAGAGAACAAAAGAATCGGGCGATCAAATTCAACATGTCCAATCCTTCTTACATGGACATCATCTGTTTTAGAAAAGTTGGAAGGCTCCCGTTATTCCATATATTAAAGGAGTTTTCCCATGAACAAAGTTAATTTTAATTAATAGATCTTGGAATAAAAATTAGTTCCGCAAAAAAGTGTTTAAAAATGTCCCTGTGCTGAGATAATCTTATAAATGTGCCCCTGCTGTGTACTGTGTAATGGCTGTGTCTGACCATGCAGGAACATGGTCTGATCATACCACAGCTCCTGGGCAGGGGAGGAGGCATAAAAGTATACAGACAGGACAGCTGGGGATCGCAAATAATTATTTCTGGTAGGTAAAACATTCCCCTGCTTGCTTTAAAGCAATGTTTTACTTCAAAGAAAAATCATTTGTGACCCCATTCTGTCCTGTCTGTATACTCTTATGCGTCCTTCCCTGCCAAGGAGCTGTGGTATGATCAGACCATGTTCCTGTACGGTCAGACACAGACATTACACAGTACACAGCAGGGGCACATTTATAAGATTGTCTCAGCACAGGAACATTTTTTAAACAAATAAATGTGGGAAATTCTTATTCAAAAATCTATTGATTAAAATGTTGATTAAAATTTACTTTGAGGGAAAACCCCAATAGTGCTCAGACTGACAGGTTCAGACAAATTTACACTTGCTTGTATTGAGGCACTTACATTTTAAAATAAAAACCTTTATGTAAAAGAGATTAATTGGTACAAACTGATGGCAAAAAGTCACATTTTTATCTAAAAATGTGTATGCAATAGAATTTGTGTGTTCTTTGCCTGCAATAACCATCTGGTAAATTATAATACAGTGCATAATTCTTAATAAATAAATTATGTTCCAATCATGTATAAATTGTGCACATCACTAAGGGGGAGTCGTATTTACTCAGAATCATTGTCTCCGACTGACAAAATGATGTCAGTGTCTTGTTTAAGAGAGAATAACATTTAGCTGATACAATGAAGCAAGAAGCGAATCAGACATTGATACTGATAACATGTAAGCTCAAGATGTTTGATAGCTAAGAAACTCAATGAATGAATGTGAGTAAAAAGTCATTAGCACCCCGACAGAAGATGTGCCAAGACTAGTCTGCATCCAAGAGTAATTGAATCCACGGGCAGGAAAATAGTTTGAGCCAGTTCCAGTTTCACATTGCTTCCAATATATAACACATCTCGTTTTCTATTAGCACTGGTGTTGCTGAAATGCAATATTTATCATCCCACATTATTTTAAAACATATATAAAAATGTAACAGCCATGACGATTTTACACCGTACACGAGTGTATAACAGTAATCAAAAGGTAAATATGTTAAATGGGTTATCCAACTTCTGATACAAAATCTAAAACACAAACATCGTGATGTTCCATACTTTACAGGCATCACCGCTCAGCACTGTCACCGATATCAGCACTTTACAAGCCACTGATTAGCTGCACTTACTCGTTAGCCGTTTGTAAGCAAAAGCGGTCCATCGGCTTGGTACAAAAGCGGTGTGTAGTGTTTTTTGTTTTGTTTTATATTTGTGGCTTTTTTATTCAGAATGGTTATAAGCCCCTCTTATATCTTCTTACTTCTTGGAATGGGAGCTAATACCTCAAAAAAGTGGGGTAACCGAGAAGATGAAAGGACAGTTGTATAAAGAAAGAGTGTAGGCTGCATAGGATGGTTCAGAATTGATATTGGGAGAATTAACCACTTAACGCCCAATGACGGACATAGCATGTCATGAGCAGGTGTGAGTTCACGCACCATGACATGCTATGTCCGTCATGACTTTGATCTGTCACTGCGTTTAAACAATAAGTGACAGTTCAGTGCCAACAGCTGTTAGTGACAGCTGAGAGGCACTGGAAGAGGTAGAGTGACTCATGCCGTTGGTCCCCACACCCAGATTTCTGTGATCGGTCAGTTAACCTGGTTGACCGATCTCAGCATGATCGCGCAGGAGATGCTGCAATATCAGCACCTCCTGCCTGTTTAGAGCAGAAGATCGACGCTGCTAGTAGCTGAGCTTCTGCACTAATAAACACCGCCCATGGCAATTTCAGCATAAAGGAGGCAGGCAGAGGGACAGGCGCTCCCTCTGCTTTAATATCGGTGCTCCTGCGACATTATTGTGGGGCTCGGTTGTTGCCATGATGACCCGGGTCACCAAGCTACGGGAAACTTCTGAGACCATGTTCAAAGCATGGTCTCACAAGCTTTCTGTATACTGTAGGTATAATGCAATGCATGGTTGTTGTATTGCAATTCATTATACCTGCAATCAAACAAAAAAAGTGAAATAAAAAATGAAAGTCTCATAGAGGGACTAAGTAAAAGAGTTAAAAAAAAAGTTGAAAAAATTTGAAAAAATATATAAAAAAAAATTATTTTTTCCTTAAATGTTTTATTGTGTAAAGACTCAAAAACATAAAAAAAATTATATAAATGTGGTATCTCTGTTATCATACTGACCCAAAGAATAAAGAAAGTTGCCTTATCAATTTTACCACATGCGAAATCACATAAAACCCCCCAAAAAATATAATTCATGAATTCCTTGTTTTTGTTTATTCCGACTCACAGAAATCTGAATAAAAAGTGATAAAAAAAATGTGCCTGAAAACTCCTTAAAACCACATTCAAGAAGTTTATTAAACCTTCAGGTGCTTCACAGGAATTAATGGAATGTGGAAAAAATGAACATTTAACTTTTTTTCACACAAAATTTACTTTAGTCTGAAATTGTTTACTTTCTAAAGGGTAAGAGGAGAAAATAAACTTCAAAATTTGTTGTGCAACTTTTCCTAAGTACGAAGATACCCAATTTGTGGGAAAAAATACTGTTTGGCCACATGGCAGAGCTCAGAAGGGAAGGAGCACCTTTTGAAATTTTGAACTCAAAAATAGCTGGAATCGAGAGCGGACGCCATAACACATTTGGAAATCTACTGTGGTGCCTAAATAGTGGAAACCCCCCACAAGTGACACCATGAAAATAAAAAATAAAATTTTTCCCATAAAAATGTTCCTTTAGTGCCAAATATTACATTTTCACAAGGGTAACAGGAGAAAATGGACCATACAATTTGTTGTGCAATTTTTCCTACTACACAATACTCCATAAACTACTGTTTGGGTGCTTGGAAGGGAAGGAGCGACATTTGATTTTTTGAATGCAAAATTTGTTGGAATCAGCAGACGCTATGTTGCATTTTAAGAGTCCCTAATGTGCCTAAACAGTGGAAATCCCCCATAAGTAACCCTGTTTTGGAAACTGGACCACTCAAGGAATGCATCTATATGTGTGGTGAGCACCTTGAACCCACAGCGTCACAGAAGTTTATAATATTGAACTGTGAAAATGAAACATTTTTCTAGGAAACTTGCTGGTTTTGCCCCGAATTTTGTATTTTCACAAGGGTAACTGAGCAAAATGGACCATATAATTTGTTATGAAATTTGTCCTCAGTACAATGATACCCCAGATGTGGTTGAAAGCTACTTTTGAATCTCAGTGCAAAGCTCAGAAGGGAAAAAGCGCCATATTGGAGCTCAGATTTTGCTGGAATGTTTTAAGGGCGCCATGTCACATTGGCAGAGCAATTGAGGTGTCAGAACAGCAGAAATCCCCAAAAGTGACATCATTTTACAAATTACACCTCTCAATTAATTCATCTAGGGGTGCAGTGAGCAAGTTGACACCATATGTGCCTCACAAAAATGTATTCCATTGGGCAGTGAAGAAAGAATAATTACATTTTTACCGGTAAAATGTTGATTTATTAGCACCCAATTTTTTATTTTTGTAAGGGCTAAAAAGAAAAAATGGGCCACTCAGTTTGCTATGCAATTTCTACTGAGTGCGTCAATACCATACATGTAATCGGGAACTATTTTTGAGGCACAGTGCAAAACTCAGAAGCGAAGGAGCACCATATTATAGTGCAGATTTTCCGGTTATAGTTTGTGGGTGCATGGAGAGTGGACTTTGAGGGGCCTATATATTGAAAACTCCTCAAAAGTGATAGCATTTAAAAAATGGCATCCTTCAAATACTTTAAAAATGTTGTCGGGAAATGGGAAATTTTTTAACCCTTTATTTGCTACATATGAATTAATGCAAAGTGGAATGAAAAAAAGTTAAAATTTACTTCTAAAATCTTGTTTAGCCCCAATTTTCTCCCTTTTGCAAAAGGTAATACCAATAAATATATCCCACAGTTTGTTACTCACTTTCTTATGAGTGTGGCGATACCGCACATGTAGTCAAAATGTTCTGTTTGGAAAAATGGCAGGGCTCGGAGTGGAAGGAGCAAAATTTTAATTTTAAAACACAAATTTGACTGAAATTCGCATTTTCAGGGCCACTACGGTGCCTAAACATTAGAAACCTGTCACAAGTTACCCTATTTTGTAAACTACACCCCCCAAGGATTGTATCCAGGAGTATACGACACAGAATTTGATAACATTAGGTCATCATATTTAAAAATTCATTTTTTTCACAAAAAATCTTACTTTAGCCCCAAATTTCTCACTTTTTGCAACACCAAAAAGTGGACTCCACAGTTTGCTATTCAGTTTATGAGCATGGCGATACCCCACATGTAGTAAAAAAGTTCTGTTTGGACAAACGGCAGGGCTCGGGAACGGAAGGAGCATTATATATTGGAACACAAATTGGCTTAGATAGATTGTAGGCAACATGTCACATTTGCAGGGCCCCTAAGGCTCCCTCGAAGCAGAAATCTCCCACAACTGACCCCATTTTGGAAACTACACTTCTCAAGGATTTTATCCAGGGGTTTTAAGAGCATTCGAATCCAAAGGTACTGCCCAAAATTTGAAAACATTAGGTCGACATTGAATATGTCATCATTATTGTTGAGCGCAAGTGCACACTACTCAAGCTTACATCAGGTGGTCGGGTAGGCACCGAGTTTCTCGAGTGCTCAAGTGACATGCTCGAGTCCCCACCCCGCATGTTTCGCGGCTGTTAGAAACCCCCAAAACCATGTTGGGATTGCCCGTGTATGGCAGGTGATCCCTGCATAGTTTTTTGATTGTCTAACAGCATTCAAACATGCAGGGCAGAGACTCGAGCATGTCACTCAAGCACAAGCGATGCTTCGTGCATACCTAAGCACCCCGATACAAACTTAAGTAACGAACACTTGTGCTCAACACTAGTCGTCATATCATCATTTTTTTCTTTAACTTTTGAAAAAACCCTAAGCCCAACCTTAAGCTCAATCTCAACCCTAAGCCCAACCCGAACTTTAAGCCCAACCCAAACTGTAACCCTTAGCCCAACCCTAACAATAAGCCCTGCCCTAAATCTAAGCCCAGCCCAAACCATAAGCCAAATCCTAACCCTAAGCCCAACCCTTACACTAAGCCCCACCCCAACCCTAAGTCCAACCCTAACCCTAAGCCCAACCCTAAACCTTATTAACCCAACCCTAATCCTGTAAGCCCAACCCTAATCCTAAGCCCAACCCTAACCCTAAAGGCAAAGAATGAAAGAAATAAAAATTTATAAAATAAAAAATTAATCTGACTAAGGGGATGACACAGGGGGATGACATACTAATTATTGGCTTTTGATTACTGTGATAATGATGGCAATTAAAGGGTTTGTCCAGTCACATATGTAATTGATTACACTTACTAGTATGCTTTCGATATGATAGTTGTCCCAAAGTCACAATATCTGTGCTGGTCCACATCTAGATTTCTTAAGATACAGAAAGGAAGCTTCAACTAAGCACCCCACCCTCTGTGTGAGAATGAGACTGTTAAAATAATAAAGGGGTCTAGGCTGGGCTCACACATTGTGTAGAATCGTGGTATAGTGAACATGGCTCAGACTCTACATTTTATTCACAGACATGGTACATATCGAAGCAGGAGTGGGCACAGACAGAAGAGGCCCTTGTGCAGGAACAATATATGGGCACTTTGCAGTATTAGAGCTCATTAAAATGCACAATTTCATCTGTGCAGTGGACGTTGATTACCAGCAAAGAGGAGGGACAGACGGCGCAGTAAAGACATGCATCAAACCAGGCTCGTCCATAGTCATAAAACTTCTTAATCCAATTAGTATGACATGCATACCTGTCCTTTTTATTATCAGTCCTGTGATATTACTGAGTGTAAGAATCACCACTTTCTGTTCATGAGATTTGTTTTCCAGGGCAGTGTTATGATGTGTCAGCAGCAGAAGAGTTAAGCAGTAGCAGTGAATGTTAGGGGATATGAAAAGCTTCCTTCCTGTTGTGCGGAAATGAAAAAGATTGTGTATGTTGGATTCTGGAATCAGAAAATGAATGAGAACACTACAAGTGGAGGTTTTCATTTTATTAAATGGAGATAGGGGACTCAATTGCAACATACTTTATAGAATGATTGATAAATGTGTCCGGGGTTTTGTATTGAGGGTCCCTTGTTAATACAGTTAATATGGTTGTCTTATCAGTTAATACTTAAAGAGAACATGTCATCATGATTTTTTATGACATGTATGTAAAGGTGTTTTAATGCTGATTAAATCCTTACCTTAATTATAAAAATAAATTTTGCTGTTTTTAAAGAATTCCATGGTTTAAATTGTATGCTAATGAGCTGCAAGTGCAGTAGGGTGGACATTGCACTTGCAGCTCTTCTGCTTCCTGTCACTGACTTTTTGGGTCATGAAACAGGAGTAACCTGTCAGTCAAAAATAGGATGCAGGCTGCAGGTGAGGAATAAGGAGAGAGGGCAAGAGAGCTGTAAGTGCACAGCCCACCTCACTGCACTTGCAACTCATCAGTAGAGGTGAATCATGGTCACACACTGATTAGCTGCTCTCCCTAATTCTCTCATTGTTCAGTGAAAAACTGAGAGAAGCAGGAAGAAAAGGTTGTTGTCACGTGACAATAAGTATGAAAATCGCATATGAGTGAAGTGGCCGTATGATGACTGATGGAATCTGCAAGCAGAGCTGAATCCTGAGAGTGAGTACACTGTGTTCCAAATTATTATGCAAATAATATTTTCTC